>JABFEB020000001.1:43103187-43146106 GCA_019775895.2 Stomatorhinus ivindoensis | reverse complement strand
TTTCGTTTAAGATTTACATTAAAAATGCTAAATAAACGGAACCTTAGCAAGCTGAATTATTATTAATGTGATGCATTATTATGTTCCCATTTTAACCAGCAGAGGGGGTAAACTTCCACCCATCCATCTTCTAACGGGGGACATGACCCTATGCTATTCAGCACAGGGCACAGGGATGAGGTACGCCCAAGACGAGATGGGGCGCAGCTTGTTAATGCTGCGGCTCTCAGTTTACTAGTGGATTAGTTTTAAAGTCATAATTAGATATGTCTATGCAACATTTTAAAGCAAACGGCTGTTGTTGGAAATGTTTTGTCAGACTTAACCTGCCTTTCCAAGTGCTGTTTTTGTAGCAAGAAAATGGTAACGTTCTAGCGATGGATGTGGTTTCATCAACAAACTCTCTAGCAATAATGTGTATACGAGAATTTATTTTCACTTATTTCTGTTAGAAGAACACCTTAATTTGTAGGAAAAATTAGCTTTAAGAATATATGAATTGTAAACATATATACACACGCTCACACATGCCCATGCACTGGGGTTAGAAATGTGTCTGATGGAGTCGTGCATTGTTTTTGCTATGAAGATCTTATTGGCTATTGGTAGACAGGCTGCAAAGCATTATACATAGCAGTCGTCTAAATCACAAAAAATACAATGTTCTCATGAAAAAATCAGAACCATATCCAGCAATTATATAATATCCAGCAATTAAATCAAACTCGCAGTTGAACGTTGTGCAGCATTCAGTCAGCTATGGGATCCAAGGCATGGTTACATTCATCCATTGACCAAACGTGATGGAACGGCTACCAAAAATACAACCCTGTGGTTGTATTTGTTAAGCTGGGCGGATACTGTTAAGATGCAATGACGTGTGCAACCCGGCTTCCCGTCAGTAAAGGTTTGAATGCATTCTGCTGCCAGGGTCTGCAAAGGGCACATTGCGCGCGGCGCACAGCACCTGGAATGCCCTGGGTCCGCGTGTCAGTGTCGCGCGCGGCGGTCCGTGTGACGCGCGCCGCGCTCGCTCAGAGGCGGGCGGAATGAGCGGCAGCTCGTGAGATCCTCGGCACTGAAAGAGCGACGCTTTACCTTTAACGGCAATCGGGCTTCGCTGCTCCCACACCTCGGTTTAACTCCGAGGGAGGATACATCGTGTTTACACCGGCGAAAGGGGAACCATTCGTCAGGGCGGGGGAACCTGGAAAACTTCGGTGTATTTTATTACGGTAAGAAATGCTTACGTTCCGCGTATTTCTCCCGTTTTCCTCGCGTGCTCCCGGGCGCCGTGTGCGTCCCGACGTTTGCCGCTTTGTAGGTGCTGGCATCGCTGGAAACGCACCGAAGCGAGATCATTAGTAGAGCGACTTTCGCTGTCTTTGTGCTGAAAGCGAGCTGTAATTCACCGCTGTCTTTAACTGACCCGACTTGAACAAAAATACTGTTAGACTTGCAGAAATTTATTAAAGGACCGGCTGACAGAAGTAAGATACAGTAGCTCTTACAGTGAACATAGCTATGCTAGCTACTGTATTACTGTAATATGCAGCATAATATTACTATATTACAAAATATAGTGGAGCGCGTCGAAGGTGTCGGTCTGCATACTGAAAATATCATAGCAGTATGTAAAAAGCATAGATGATTGGGGTAGATGAAGTCCAAATTTTATAAATGATGTAAGAGTATGAGGATGTAGATCACCAACAGTTTTCTTAATGTAACTACGAGGTACTAAGCCGACTGACTTTGTTTATTAAATCAACCTTTAGCACAGTGTGAAGGTTTTTAGTGGATTGCGATATAGCACACATATCATTTTATATAAGTCGTTGTAATTAGTTCATTAGTTGACACATTTTGGTTTTGTGGTGTTTGTGTGTTTTATAATGGGAAGTATTATCTAGAATTTAATGGACATATATTTTAGCAGAGCTATAAGGCCAATATAAAAAGTAGCAACGACACTTGAACAGTTCAGTTGCATGCAGCCTACCCTTGATATCATGTCACCTGGGCAACCGCTTCAGCACCATGGAGAGGGGGCTGTTTGCAGTCAGCTGGTAGGATGTGGGTTTTGTATCCTCAGTGCCAATGCCATGGTCCTAAGTTCAGTCCCTTGAATCAATATGGCTTTTATTGGAATATACTTTAATTTTTGGACTGCATTTTCTTAAAGGTCTATGGAAAGATTGTTCTCAATGTTATGTTGCAAAATGTAAAGGAGATAAAATAAATAATAAGTAATAATATTTTGTTCACAGTATTGATAGTGCCACCCGAACGAGCCACTTAAGCAGACAAACCAGAATCAGTAGTGAAATAACAAAATAATTTAAAACATGCACTGACTTTGAAACATTTTCTGAGCAAGAAATACAAAACAGATGTAGTAAACAGTAGTAGACAAGTGAATTGTCATTGGTTTTTACCATGGGGCTTTAAGCTGATAAATTGGTTAAACATTTTAAATCAGTTATACTAAATGGAGAGACATGGCCTGTTTTGAGGGTTATATTTGCAAAAACATTTAATCTCCTCTCAAGGACAGCTGACATTTAATAAATTCTTAGTTTTGCTTATTTAGACTTGTCAATAATGTAACATCAAGGTTGTTTTTGAAATTCCTGATCTTCTAATATGGACGTTGAATTAGTTTTAGTCATTCTGTTTTTAATGGTCACACCTATGATTATTAAGCAGCCATTCAAAATAACCTTTTAATATTTTTATGAATACAACCCAACATGACTACAAAAGTGGGGTACCTTTTTTTAGTGATATGTTAGGTAATTGAGGGATGTAGATGTACTTTCTAGTGTACATTAAATCCATTAAGTAGCAGACAAACAGTCTCAAGCAATCATACCACAAAAAAATAAATCAATACTGTAGAAAAATAAATAATGTAGAAAAGAAATATTCTGGAAACATATCAGCAAGAAATATGGGTCGTTGTTTATATATGTAGCTATTTCTCCTTTCTTCATGATCAATTTACAATATGGCCATTTTAGATGGCTGCAGTTCTGCAAATGTACAGGGATGTTTTTTTTATCTGAGACTTATTTCTTGTAAACATTCACAGCATGTGTTGTATTCAAAGACCAACAACAGTGTTGTAAAGCGCAGCTGGAGAGATGAAATTACATTGGCTGTGTTTCTTTGTCTTTTTTGTCTGTCTGTCTGATATATTTTAGGTTAAAATTGGTTTGTGGTAAATTATGTTTATAACACAAGGTCAGATTTTTCATTGGATTCCTTATTCGCTTTGGTCCAATACTGGATCCTTGATCTTAGATTTTTGTGGATTTTTTTATGTAATAGCGTGATTGTAGCAGGTTCTTTCTGCCGTTGTCGACTTCTCAGTTAACTGTCACCCCTGTTTAGTTGCTTAAGTCATTTGCTTTATGGCATCAGATAGTAATGTGGGGGGTTTGTCGTTCTCTCTGCATTTAAACTAATCAGAAAATGAGGTGTGGTCATCTGTCTTTACATCGTTTTTTTTTCAAGCTTCTGTTGATAATTTCTGGTCTGTCCCTAAAATGTTTCTCCTTGCGTCATGGAGCCAGTGATTTGAAATGCCCCTTTGATGTGGGGACACCATTGGGATTTTGTGTGCTATTAAAAGCAGCCATTATTATGAGCCTGTCAAATTCGGAGACAGAGTCAGCCGTGGTGTCAAATCACGTTTATGAAATTTATATTGACGTCCATGGAAATGCAAGCAGAGAATGCAATTTGCTATCCTTTTGTCGGTGTGATAAAAGAACCAGCTCTATAGAGGTAGGGGGGAGAAAAAGACACCCTCCTCCAATGATTTTAAATGAGATGGGGGTGGGGTCACAGCTGTGCCCCTCACACTAAGCCACATTTCATGTTAGCCATGATATACATGTACATAGAAACTGTATGAGCTCTTCAAATCATGCTTGAAAATATAAAATGTTCCTGTCTCGGTTTATGATCATAGCCAAGTTCTCCATTTTCTAAACCTACACCGAAATAATAGTAAAATATGCTCTGAATAATAATCAGATTTGTTTTTATTGTTATTGCTGTTGTTTAATATAAATATGCTTTGATATGATAGGTCATTTTTTTCCACATCTGCAGTGGTATTTTTCCATTTTCTCGACTGTTAAATCACTTAACAGCTTCCTGGCCTGGCAACTGCAGTGGAATTCCTGATAAATAACTGCCCTGTGATCCTGGCTGCTTTGTCATTTGTCCTGAGAAGTGCATTTAAAGGGATGAGGGTTAATAAAGGCGTCACAGATAAAATAGTGGACCCTTCGTCTTCCTGTTAAGGGGTTTTGGCCAATCCTTCTGATTCCCATTGATGTATACTTCTTTCCTCCTCCACAAACCCTGACTTTGCCAAAATTGTACTTATGGATTTTTTGCTGGTTTTGCTTATTTATGTGTTATTGTTGGGGCAGTATGGTGGCGCCTGTTAGCCTGATCACCCCACAACTCTGGGATTAGCTTTCAAATCTCTGTCATGGCTGTGTGTGTGTGGAGTTTGCATGTTCTCCCTGTGTTGTTGTGGGTTTCCTTTGGGTACTTCAGTTTCCCCCCACTGTCTAAAAACATGCTGAGATTAACAGGAGTTACCAAATTGTGTGTGAGTAAGCAAGACTGGTGTCTGAGTGTGCTCTGTGATGGATTAGTGCTCCATCCTGGGTAGCTCCCTGCCTTGCACTCTGCACATGTCACCTCCAGGATAGGCTCCAGACCCCCCATGACCCTAAAGAGAGGATATATTATGTGGGTCAAATGATGACAGCCTGGTTGGCTGATGTCTTTTGGGGAATATGAGGAACAGACACAGAAAACAGTCTTCCCAGATCATTTGCCTAACTCTTTTGAGGCTGTAAGTGCCCCTTCTTGATAACTGATGTTCATGCAAAAAATACCAAGGGGGACCCCTGGCCTGCAAAAATTGACCCTACACCACACACACCTCCCTCTTCCAGCACCTGCCCTTTAAAAGGTCTGTGCATGGCACTGTTAATAGCATTTTTGCATTCTTATGTTTAAGTGTGGGTTGACATGGTGGTATAGTGGTTATCACTGCTGCCTTATGCATCTGGGATCAGGGTTTAAGTCTCTGCCATGGTTCCATATGTGTAGAGTTTCTATTCTCCTTTATCGTCATGGGGTTTCCTTCAGGTACTCCTGTTTCCCCTCATAGTACAAAAACACGCTGAGGTGAACAGGAGTTATCAAAATGCTCATAGGTGTGCTTATGCGAGTGAATGGTATATGCAAGTGTGCCCTTCGATGGGTTGCCACACCATCCTGAGTTCTTCCCTACCTTGTGCCCCAAGCCTATGGAACAGGCTCCAGACACTCCCATCCCCATGACCCTGAATAGGATAGTAGTGACAGAAAATGGACGGATGTGTAATAAATCAGAACTGATGCATTGACAATAAAATTATGAATTATGTCTCAGTGAGCTTTGTAACAGATTTTTCTGTTTGTCAATGATCGGGCAACTAGCAGTTTTATTTATTGGTTTGGCTGAAATTTGTCACAAGAAACAACCCATTTGCTTGTCATTGAATCATTTTCTGTTTTTGTTATCTAATACGCAACATATCATCAGTTAGGTTTGCTATAATTTAGCTAATAAGCACATAGACACGCATGTCACAGAGTCTGAATCACTCTTGGCATCCTGTTAGCAAGTTAAATCCTTGTTGGCAGAAAATCTTAAAAATTGTGTGTGAGGGTGCTCCTCTGCCATGAAGAAAGAGCAGTTTTCCCCCTCCACTTGCAGTGCGTGTGTTTGGATGTCACACATGCTGGATTATTGTCACACGCCACACCTTTGGTAGCCATGCCTGTTTGCCGAGCCCCTGGAGAAATGAGTGTACAGCTGACATTTTCCTCTTTGTGGCTCCCACTCGGCAGGTAGAACCTAGTTGGTAAAACCGAACGTGTGATCTTTTTTATTTTAAAATAAATTTTCCTGCCATGGGATGTTTGGATGCAGCTGGAGTGGAATTATGTTATGTTAATTCATAGGCTGGCCATCCAGAGCCACTCATCATCATTAATCTCTCTGGAACATTGAGTACTGACAGGCCAAAATGACTCTCTGAAGGCCATCGTCCATAGCAGTGAAACCTGGCTTTCTTTAAGGCAGGATCTATTACAGAATGGTAAATAAGAGAGCTTGTCTGATCAGGGGTGCGTCAGCATTCCGGGAAATGAACCTGGAAGAGGCAGAGCAGCAAATTATCAATACAGTGGACCTGGGGAGGTTTCAAAATGATGCCATACAATGATGCCATCCTTTTGGATAGCAGTGGCAAGCAAACAAAAAAATTGCATCATGGTCTTAGATTTTTAGTTTGTTTACAACACCAGCACACAACAGGAGAATCATCTCTGACTCCTCTTGATTTAATGTGTCCGAAGACAAATAGCATCAGCCTGTGCAGTGTTAGGTATGTGGCTTTTAAACCCCCCCAGGAAAGATTGTCACAAAATGCCTGGTAGCATGACTGCCTTCAAGAGATTCAAAGTAAAAACTGTTCTCTCCTGATTTTTTTAGCATAAAAGCTCCAGTTCTTCTTTAGGTGCTTCCCTTTATCAGTCAATCACCAACCAGTTTCCTCTATTGTTTCAAAGGCCATCGACTGTCTAGTACCACAGGAATCTGTGTCAACAATGCTGTTGAAAACACTTGGCAACTGGAATGAAGGAAACCACTATATTTATCTGCACTGTTTTGATCTGCCCAGTTGAGAAACACCAAAGTCTTCTGCATCATTGCTTTTATACATTAATTTATTTGGCAGCTTCTTTTATCCAAAGTGACTTATGAGTGAGTGTACACTACTAATACACATAAGAGCATTGTCTTGATTGTTCAGTATATTGTCAGCGTTCAAGAAATATATATTTGGACATCTTGCGAAGAGCTCTATTCTTAAAGAGTCTGTTAAATTTATTGTAAATGTGTTTTGCACAGAAAGCTGCTTGTCACTCTGGGAAATCCACGAAAATCATAGCTTCACATTGTATTAGGGCTTTTTTAAAGTGTGATGTTATGTGGCTTCTTAGTCAGTTATGACCATAGCTAGCAGCCAAAGGAGGAATGCATAGAGAACTACAACCTTCTGATCCTCCTCAGGAACAGACTTCAAACTTATCACATATGGGCAAATAAGGAAAGCACTCCTTTTGTTGCTTTCAAGATCGACATTGTGTAGACCGCTAGAAACATCAATGAAAGGCCTCTGATTAAAAAGAGTCCTGTGTGCTGGACACTTTCCTACTTTAATTACGACTATTTAACTTGACACTCGGGAATTAACTTTTTAGAGTTCACTAAACCACAGTTCAATGTCTGACTAGACTTCATGTAAACCGCTCTATGCTTGTTTCTTGAGCCCTAGGAATGCATTTAGCCGTACACAGTACCATCTGCCCTCATCCTCGATTCCCTACTGCCGTTTCGCCTTACGCAGGAGAGCTCAGAAAACAGCCGTAACATTATCCTTTGCCTCAGGGTGGGGTGTCAGTCTGTGAATACAGGCCAGTAGTATGATACCCAGCAGAGGGAATGATTTTAAACAGGTTTTAATGGCTTCTTCTTGAGTTATTTGTCATACTGGAAGCAGCTGGGTGCACAGTGTACAAGCTATAATCCCCTATATTTGAAGGAGAGGTAATGTAATCCTAAGACTCATTTTCCTTAGCAGTGATCTTCACTGTTTTTTAAACTCCAGCTACTGAATTATTTGGCACTGTCATTGATCCCAGCCGTTCACAGGGAATATCGAAAATTTGTTATTGATTAATTAATCAGTCAGAAATATAAATAAAAAACATTTTTCTGTAACTGCACACCATTATATGGCCATTTTGGAAAATAGGTATACTTTTAATAATTGCTAATTACTGTATGTGCAGCAGCAAAGGAATGTTGAGTCATTATGATTAACTTTAATGCACAATTGAAGTGCAACATTAGATACAAGATACCTCATGACAAGAGCTGAGATCAAGGATATCGTTAGTCAGTGATATAAAAAGCATAAGCTTGCTTGATCCAGAGTCCTTTGAACAAGGTCTCAGTTAGTTGCATATGTTATTGGAAGAGTTCAAGAAAGCTCTCCAGTTGTGCAAGAAGATAAAACATTCAGCTTCTGCTGAAATTTTTGGTCATTCATATTTGATTTAACTTGAGACAGAGAAACAACAGCAGTGTTGAGTAAAAAAGAAAACACATATGTGGTACATCGTCAATTTAGAATGCTTTTTTCTGTATTGGTTTTTGAGTTTTCCAACGAACCAACATACTTACGCCTGCCTTTTTTCCATGAAATCTCTGACATCGTTACTTTAAAGCATATTAGAGTTCTGCCATTAGAAGTATGTATGGCAGTCTTCATCCTTATTGTCACACAGTAATCTCTGCAAGCTTGTGGGTAGCTGTGCTTTAAGGTTAATATTGGAGGAAAAGTTGGTACTAATGCTGCTCATTTTTTGGAGCTTACCTTTTGTTTGGCCGCATAAAGATGATTGTTGATGAACATCTCTTTGCTTAACGGCCCTTAAGACAGCCTAGTTGAAAGAAGTAATGACTTGTGTAAGAAGCAACTGACTGTTATGTTTGCTGAGAAAAGAGGTATTTTTGAGATCCCCCCCAGCGTGTTCTGTTTTAGTCAGGATGTATACCATATTTTCTACCAGAGTTCTGGAGTGAATAGATTATTTGTAATTTGCAGAATACACCTTGCACAGATGGACTTCATATATTTTCACAAAGACAGCATGGAGTCATGGAATCATGGAATGGAGTCAGGAAAAATGTAACTATCACAGAGCATCCTTTAAGTCTTTCATCTGAAGTGTCATCTCTTTGTAACATAATTACAGCTTTAGCATAGACGAAAAGACACGACTGCTGAAAAAAATTTAATGAATGCCCCTTACTTGCATATTTAAAAAATTATTTTACATCAGAGCTTTTGAGAATTTTGATAGTAAAAATGGTGTACCCTGCTGTACTGTGGAGTTCAGAGCGTAATGTCTTTTCCCTGACCAAAACAAAGAAATTTTTTTTTAAACGCTGATGTTGCCCTGCTTTTTTGTTCCTTGGGTTACAAATTTCCAAGAACCAAGGGGATTAATGTTGTTCGACCATTAATTGCTTCAGTAAACTTCTGACCCTATAATTGGGTAAAGTGAGAAAATGAAAGCAATGTAAACAGGCTTAGATGGGGACATCTGCAATGCAAATGAGGTTCCTTTCTGTCCCGTTTATGTGTCCAGGATCCTGTAATGCCACAAAATTGAAATAGAAAGCTATGGTATTACACAGGAAAATTCAAGCTTTCTCTAATTCCCTTGAGATTTATGAGTGTTTCTTGAGAAATATGCTGCATTTTGACATTTCAGTAAGTCAGAGGTGTCTGCAAAGAATTGTGAATGGTTTTGCATGGTGAAACTCGCACGGTATATTACCTGGCATCCCATTCTTTGTGGCAGTGTGTTGTGTTCCATTTCATCAGATGTGTTATTGTAGCAAAACGATTTGCCTGAATTTGTGAAACCTGCTGAGGGAGGGGATTCCTTCTAATGCTCTCCTATTCAGCCTGTGCAGTGCGCAGTGTTGCTATTGTTCCCCTTTGAAGCAGGCAGCCGCCAGTGCTTGGCTTTGCTCCGCCTCGGGCCCTATCATTAAGGAATGATTTATACGTGCGCTCGGTGAAAAATTGATCGTGCCAATAGGCGTGTTGCTGCTACATCATGTTAACTGTATCAGGGCAGCAAAGTGTAGATTCCCCACACCTTCCCTGCTTTGATTGATCATAAACAAATTAGCCTCACCACACTATAACAAAGCGCAATTAACATGCCTGTGAATAAATGTCACCGCTTTAACTGAAAATGATCTGCATACATCTTGCTGTTTTAACTCTCCAAATAAAGCACTGGTATCCAGAGGCTTAAATGAATAAAAAGGATCACCCTTTCCATATGTCTCCTTGCCTCATGCTGTTTTCTCGTCTAGAAAAATTTCCTCATCTTTACTCACCACGAATGAGATTTGTAATAATGTGCAGTAAGTCTTAACCAAGAATTCTAATGATACCTGTGGAAAAACACATTTTATTTTACATGCAATTAAAGCCTTGCTTGACAGCAGGAGTTTGCATCTGTAGACTTTTTTGTGAACCACTGACGAACATGCATCACTTGTGAAACAGGGCTGCAAAAAACACTGTGGTCTGAAATACTTAATCCTGTTTATGGCCATAGTCTGTTCTTAGTCACGGTCCCAGCGTGAAATGGTGAGCATTCTCACGTTTTATTACTGGAGGCTGGAGAAATAAAACCACCATGGTACAGTTTTCTCTCTCTACCTCATCTGTGTAATATTCTCTGTGATCATGCCCTTTTCCATTCCTTTGGGCAGCTTCCCCTCATCTTTCCCTTGGTGGTTGTTCTAACACTTTTCTGAAAGTATAGAACTGCACAAGTTTAGTGGATTCACCAGCAGTCACCGAGCAGCAGTGTTTGCTGAAAAAATAGCTGTCTTTTGCGAGTCCCACCCATCTTCCTCTCCATCTCTACGGGCTGGGTGTGCACATCCTGGCTCCAAGCACCAGTACACTCTGGGTGGATTTTAGGGCATTACACCAGGGACCAGATTGACATTTATTTTCGTCTTGGAAAAAATGGTCATTCTCAGTAGGGCTGTGGTCAAAGCGGAATTTTGGCTTGTACTATTCCGTTTTTGACAAATAGACTTCTTTGATGGAATCATAGTTGAGAGTACATAGATTTTCGGGCTCTTTTAACACATAGTTATTTTAATTATGCGTTTTTACATGTGCACAATTTATGCATATCAACAATACAATTGTACATATAATAGAAAGTTTATTTTTGATAATGCAAAAGAAAATTAGACATGGCTGAAATTTTGGTGCAATGGCTTAATGTCATTATTGTATTATTGTATTATTGTTTTGAACATTACTTTTAAAAAAAAAACATAATTACTTAAGTGTATTAATAAAAAAGGAGAATACATACCATACCTGCATTTTTGTGGCACGAGTGCTGTTTGCTTGCAAACAATTGAAAACTGTCCAGTCAAAAATTGTTGTAGAAAAGAGCATCAGATGTTAAGTGCCATGGCCAGACTGCGGCCTGTGGAAGGGAGCACAATATAAGTGGATTAGCTGTGGATTAGCTTCCTGCAATTTCTCTACAACTTACCTCCGCCTCCATGCCTCATTGCATTTGTTAGCTGCTTTAAAATCACAGATGACAAGAAAAGTTGAGGTAGTAATGGGCTCGGAATTTACATCTTGATTTATCAGGATACCCCGCAATCCCTGGGTGATGAACCGGTCTCTCTCACTTTTGTGCTCTGCAAAACCTGTTTTGATTTACGGAAACTATTAAAGGCAGAGATGGTCAGTCCTGAGGCTACTTAATCTCGTTGATATATTAGAGGAGAGAGGAAGAGATAAGACTGAGAAAAAAGGGATGGAAAG
Organism: Stomatorhinus ivindoensis; assembly: GCA_019775895.2. Taxonomy (NCBI): domain Eukaryota; kingdom Metazoa; phylum Chordata; class Actinopteri; order Osteoglossiformes; family Mormyridae; genus Stomatorhinus; species Stomatorhinus ivindoensis. The sequence goes on along the minus strand of JABFEB020000001.1, from coordinate 43,134,566 downwards.
AGACAAAAATGCAGGGTGAGACAACGCAGGAGAAAAATACTGCAGGAACTGATAGGTCACAGTGCATAGGATGTTTCACTATAACATATTTGAGCTGCTCCGCTGCTCTCGACTTTCAGATGGCATCAGCAGTCCGATGTCATGTGACGGTTGGTGCAGCCTCCAACCTGCCTGTATGCCTCTAGCTCATTTATCTTTGCAGATGGTCTGTTGCCCTTGGCCCAAGCATGAGGATGACTTCCATGATTCATTTAGTACAGGGAGTTGAAATGCTTGGAGCATCACATAGCCTATGGGCTTTGGAGGACCTACGTGCTGGCGGGGGGTTTGGCTTCTCATGTCCTAGCTGGTTTGCAGAAAAATAGAAGTTTTCCACTGCATGTTGTTTTTTTATTATCATTTTTAAAATGAATGAATCATTTCACAGCTAATAGCTCTGATGTCTGGATATGTTCGTATTCACAAGCATCGCTCATTATGCAATGCTACAATAGTACCTTAATGTTTATATGCTAGGCTCACAAGGTTTGGCCAGCATTCGTCCGTGCTGGTGCCCATGTTTTGAATAGCAGGAATTCACAAACAAGCCCAATTTATATATTTAGTCCCAGCTGTACCCCAGACTGGCACCTGCTTTCACTTGCACTGGCCTTGTGATGAGCACCAGAATGAAGATGTAAATGTCTCTTCAGAATGGGAACATAAAGAATGACCTTTCTGTTCCGCAGTAGAGCTCTGCAGCAGATGATCCCAAGTCTTCATTGGTTATTCGCTGCCCAGCTCTGGATTTGCCCTCTAAGTGCTGTGACTAAGTGTAAAGTCAGCGGAAAAATTTAGACTCATATTTAAAATGCAGATGTTTGAACTATTTGTTTAGTGTACAAGTGGCTCAAACTAAGCCACAGAGTGAAAATCAACGACTAATAAAAATTTAACTCCTTCTTTGCTCCTGCTTCCAGGGTGAACAGAATATTTGACCCACAAAAACTGGAGTGGAACATTGATAGTCATGTGAGAGTGCTGAAAAAGATGCGGGCTGTAATGCAAATGTGACAACCAAGTTGAGTAGATCTGCAAGAAACATGGAGTGATTTTTTACATTATGTGCAATGTTCCTAATTCTTCGGTTTAAAATTTGTTTTAGTGGAAAGAAATTGGGTCAAGTAATGCATTATATCATGGATAGAATTCAGATAATGTACTATAAGGTATTTTCTTGCAGATGTAGAGTTAGTTTGGTTGTTCTGTGTTAATCCCATTCCTGATATATGGACTCTGGAGGCTGCATCCGAGTTCCATTAGAAAATTGGCAAAGAGTGTTATAAGGGATTAATGGAAATGTTTGATTTTAGCAATTTAGAAAGAGAGATAAGAAGTTTCCTTTGTAGTCTTAGAGATTGAGATTAGTCTTTAGTCATAATGCCAATGTTAATATTGCATTGATGAAAAAACTACATCTCACTTATGGTTTTGTAATTATCTTCTTGATATAATACATTGCATGGAACTGCGTGATGGAATGGTTCCCACATTAGATAAGCTGAAAAAAGCATTCACACAGTTTGGAATTGGGCTGGGCAGGGATCCTGAGGATGGAATAACAGGTTGATAAGAGTAAGATTTATTTTTAATTGGGTCTCACAACCTTTGAGAATGTATTTTTCAGAAGTGCGATGCTGGAGCTTTAGATAATAGGTGTTAGAGCTTTAGATAATAGGTTTTAGAGCCGGCCGTCTGGTGGTGGGGGGGGGCATGGTGGCTCCGTGGCTAGTGCTGTTGTTTCACGCATCTCTGCTTGGGGTTTTGAGTCCTGCCTCCACTCTAGGTGTGGAGTTTGTTACAATGATTGGTGTTTCTAAATTACCCTTCAGTTGTGTGTATAGTGTTCTTTGATGGACTGGCGTCCTATCCTGGGTGTACCTCAGCCTTGTGATCTATGATGTCCGTGATAGGCTCCAGGTCCTCCTGTAATCCTGACCACAATAAGCAGTAGGAAAATGGGTGAACTATGTTACTTATTCCTGATGAATATTTTACTGCTAATTATTTACAATTGGTAGTGTTGTATAGGATGTAATGTGAAATTGCAGACTCAATGATACTGATTATATTGGATAATGTATTTTAATTTAGAATGAATACTTGCTAAAGATACATTAATGTCAATTTTAACTTCAACTGGATAATGAATTCCATTATTCTATTATATTTATCTTTATTACTTACATATTATAATATGATATATATTTTTTTATAATTCTTCTTTGCAGCTAGTTATCTTATCCATTCATATGTGAATCATTTTGAATGAAAGTTCTTATGTAGGTATGTTTTGTCAGTAGCTATTAATTTACAATAGATGTTCCAGATTTATAAATGCTTCACAAATTCTCAGTTTGCATGCAGCCACCCTGCTTTTTAAGAACTATTGTCACATTGAAATATACTATTAAAACTGATTACAGATCTTGAATACACAAGGGTTTTCAGCTGAATTTATTAGTAGGGCTCATCAGTTCAGCAGACCCTGGTGTGAAAGGGGATTCGTTTCTCAGAATATCTCAAAGCCGCTGTGAAGAAGCCACGTTTTTGTGATTCTGTAATATGTATTCATGCATTAAGTAGTGCTGCATTGTAGTGGGCTGGGATTGTGTTAAAATCAGTTGAGTACCAGAAAGGTAAGGGAGGTCTGGAAATGTGTTAAGAAATTTGTATACATGAAATTCAATTTCAGTTGTGTTTATGGTTTTATTTAGGGGTGTTTCTACTATAAGCTCCGAATTCCTTTTAAGTGCTGATGTGGTGTAGTCTTTGTACTGTACAGGTTGGAGTATAGAGGTAATTTGTCTGAAACTTTTGTCCTTCGGTTAAGGAGGCTGAGTCTCACATCAAAAAAGAGTGGTGTTCTCAAGCATGTTTATTCTGCTGACTCTGCTATGACTTTGCCAAGGGCAAAAACAACTACATTATTTCCATATATGTCACAAAATGGAGACCTACTGCACAACTGCACTAGTGAATTTCAAGGAAATAGTTGACAACAAATAAAATGCCTGTCTGTTTGGTTATTCTTCATTTAGAAGAAGAAATCTGCGTTTTTCTCATCAGAGCAACTAAACATATCCTGAGAGATTTTGAGAGAAACAATTCTGTCATATTGCAGCATACTGGTGGGAGTTGTATGGTTCCAGGATACCTCTCCCAGTATGCCTAGTGGCGTGCATAATGCCACCCACTGTTTGGATTTATTAGCTCATTGTGTTCTGTATTAGCTTTATCATACGGTTCTTTTATCTTTTAGTGAATGTTTTTTGTGTTTTTTGTGCTGTGCTTATTTCTGCTTCTGTTGTCATGTGTTTCTGTGGTGATATTATTGCATGTTGATGACCTGTACAATTGTGGCATGTGTTGGAGTGTTATTTGTCTGACTATGGTGGCTAGTCCTTGTACTGAGCCCTGGCTTGCCACTGTATTCTTCTGTAGTTTATTATACATTAGTTTTCAAAATACGGATGAAGTTAATATCAGAAGTATTGTGTTTTAATCACAGAAGATACTGTTGACTGGGCGCTTCAGTGGAAGGAAGCTCTCGTATTCCAAACTTTTTAATGAGCCAGTTCCTTCACTCGAGAGTAGTAAACATGAAGATCTTAATTACATCTTTAATGGTGTTTTCAGTGTGGAACCACCCGAAAGCAAAAAAGGCGGGTCAATTAAGAGAGTGTAACAGAGCCGTGTCCTCAGTCTGTGAGGCTATAGACACCCCAAGAGGGATGTTTTGAGTCCTACTGTGCCAAAAGCAGCTTTTTGTCTATCGGCCATCTGGCAGTGTTGAGGCTGGAGGCAGTCCCCAGCCTTTTACATTCACCTCCGCTCAAAGCCAAGCTTGCTTTCCTCAGAGTCGCCATGGAAAATAATTGTGAGTGCAGTTAATTAAATTTGGTCACTGGGTCTTTGACAGGAGCGGAAGGACAAAGACCTGTATGTGCTGTGGGGTATGCCAAGACGTATGCCTCTTTCTTCAGCTCGCAGTAGGAGCTGGTTGGCAGACTGACCAGGTGTAATGATAACAACTGCTAAATCAGCTGGGGACTGCAGGTGGTCACTCACCAATAAATGCTCTGGTATTTATGTGCATAAGTGAAATAATACATTTCTGAGACTCACACTTGCTGTTTACATGCTCTTACAGAACAGAAACTATACAAAACTACAGAAATGCACCCATTATAATTGCCCATTGCATGTCATGTATGCTATTTGTATATTATGTGCTACTGTATATATAAAGATGTATGTTGTCTGTTTTGTGCTTGTGTCAATGTTCTTCATTGCACTATTTAAATTTGCACAAACTACTATATTTATCACTAACCTTACACTTACTCAACTCTTTTGTGTATCTTTATTGTCTGACTGCATTAATTGTTATTTTGTATGTTGCTAATTGTCACGGTGTCACCAACAGTAGCAAACTGTGCCAACATAAATCTCCATCAGCCTTAGCTGTGTGGCAACAAAGGTTCTGATTCTGATTAACTGAGAACATTGCCAGTAATGTACAATTTAACGGAGAGGCTTGATAGTTAAAATTTGGATCAAATCTGGCCATGTGTAATAAAAAAAAATCTGTATCCCAGAAAGTCACTGGAACCCAGCCTGAGCTTGGAGACACAATTCAGCAGCCCACAAATTTGTATTTAAACTTGAGACTAATTAGAGAGGAAAGGAACATACGGAGCTGCTGTAGCTCAGTGACTCTGTCAATCAAGCCATTTAGTGCCTACACCCAGAACTCAAGTAACAGCAGCTCCCATTCTGTGAACCTTCGGTCCGTTAACTGCACGTAACCCTGTTTATTTCTTATGGGGATCGTCCATACTTGAAAGCTGTGAACAGCATTAAGAATTGCACTAGTGGTTACAGGAATTTAGCTGAAGGTCATTGTGTGGATTTGTCTATGATGCTTTGTTTTTTTCAGCTATTTGTTTGTTTTTCTATGATTTTTTGCCAGCTGATGCATTTTCTCTATAGTAGCTTGAGCAGAATGTCCTCTGTAACATTTTATGTTTCTCTGTGGCAAAAAGACAAAAATAACCTGTCTGTGTTTTGTATTCCACGTTGTTAAATATTGTACAGAAAGAAAAAGGTTTCAGGTTTTTGCTTCTTTAGAACATGATTTGCCAAAATATGATTAGAAATGCACTAAAGATCTGCTATTCTTTCTGTTTCATTTAAATAAAACATCCTCAGGAAACCTGAGAAGGTAAATTAGGTAGGATTTAAATGATTTTTGTATGTACTTAGAAGGTGCCAGAAAAGTGTCATTTTAAAATTAATGTTGACGTATTAGGCAAACGTTTTTGTTGGTTTAACACGTTGAAGGTTACAGTGCAGTAATGAATGTGAAAAAGGACACCTTTTATAACACCGATCTGGAATGTACTAACACAAAGGTGGGAAAGGGGTGTTTTGTGATGTAACAGAAGCCTATCCTGTTTTAATTCCAGGGCTTTCAAAGCTCTCAATAATGTTCTAATTAAAAAAAATGCATTCTTAAAGTGATAATCATAGTTATTTTATGATTTTCTCTGTGGAATCTGGTATTTCTACGCACCCCCCCCCCTCCCCCCATCACCTAGCTCACCAGTGGCACTTTTCTCTAGAGACCTGGATGAGTGAGGTGGGCGGGGGGTGGCTTGGAGCCAGCTGCTGCAGTCTAATGCAGCCATCTGACTTAGGGTCTCTGCCAAAAGCAGGCCCGTCTATCCCTGATCACTCAATAGCCAGGCCAGGACTGCAGACTCTAAGCCATAGCCACAGCAGCCTGTCTTCCCTCAGGGCTACTTAAGGCATGAACTGGAAGGGGGTTGGTATGTAACACTATAAAACAGCACACTATACTTACTGTATGCCTGCTTCATTCAGACTCATGGTAGCCTATCAAGTCATTTCTCGGCTAATCTTTTAGTCTAGGTGTTCCAACTGTGCCACAGAATGCTGGGGATTTGGGGAGGGGTTGGTCAGTTACCAAAAATAAACAATTTAAACCCTGCCTTTTTGATATTTGTGTTCTGATCGCATCTGGAAAAGAATAGTAGTGGTTAAACGTGTTAAATGTGGCCTACATTTTGATCCACCTACCCCATCCTCCTCTTGATCAACAAGTTTTACCATCAGCCTCCCATCCCCCTACACCCCCTACCCCCTACCACCCTAGTCAGTTAGCTGTACCAGTCTGTGAACAATTTCTATAACGTATGCCAACCCACAATTATCAAATGTTTGGGATCCCCTGTGGTATTCCAGAGATGTTTTTCCTTTGACTGTACATTCCTATAGCAGCATTCAGGTTATATGCCTTCCTCAAAAGTACAATAACAAGATCCCTGCTGGGACTCAAATCATCAACCTTCAGGGTACTAGCCTCTGCCCTCTGGTCCACCTGCTGTTTAAACTGTGTTCGTGGTTTACATGTATGATACAGGGAGAGGGTTCCATCACCAGCCCAGCCCATCCCAGTCTCAAACTTTCACAGCTGGTGAGGAGCATTAACATGCTGCGAGAGCATTCCATTTAAGTACGACACCACTGGTGTTGATTTCCTGTCACATGGGGACCATGTCACAGGGACATTGAAACATGTCCCTCTGGTTTTATGATAACAGAATTATAATAAGGATAATATATTTCAGCTTGAGTAAGATAAGGTGTAGGGCTGCCACTGCATTTTGTCAATCTGGCATTTGACTAGACTGGGATAAGAGACCTGGTCAAAGCTCCTAAATGGCATAGATGATGAACAGTCAGGGGGTTTCAATGACCCAAGGTCCCATGTAAGATTTCCTTAATGAAAAGTGCATGTATAATTGGGACATCACAGCATGGGTAAGTGGAAATGAATTGAAATGACATGGAAATAAAAGTGCTTGTGGTAACGGTTTCCGATGAACTTTGACCTTTAACCCCAGTGTGGTGCGCATAAATGGCAGGGGGAGGCTAATTGCTGCAGCCTCCATCTGAGCTGTGGGAGGACCGTCTTTAAGATGCGGAGCAGCCATCACCGCAGAAACGCTCGGGCTCCTCCGCCATCTGGTCACTTCTGATCCAAAACAGCCTCCGCTCAGACTGTGCATGACTGCAAGCCTGGGTCCGGCATGTCAGCAGTGAGCAGCGAGCAGCAATCAGCGCTCGATAGACTGAATAGTGCCATTTTGCTCACGTAATGCGATCGATCGTAGCTTATACTTTGTGTCTGGGCTGCTCCAGCCAGAGAAACCATTATCGCTTCAAGTTACCCATCAAGAGCGACGGAGCTGTTCCATAAATGTAGCATGACTCTCCTGAGATGCATAGAGTCTTGTTGTAATTTACTCCCAGGAAAACGCTCATGCTAAAATCACAATTAGTGATTCACAATTAGTCACATATAAAATTTAATATTTACTTAATATTTTAGGTTTTAACTACAGATAAAACTGAATAGATATTTCTTTCTCAGTAGAAGCACAGAAGGAATAACTTGAATGAATAATGAATAGATATTCTTCCGGAAGGACTTGTCCGGAATAATAAAACGTATAAAAGATGCTAAAAGGGTGACTTTTCCCACAGGACTTTTTGCATCCATCTGCCAGGGACTTGTGGAAAGGACAGCGGGAGCTGTGATAGAGATACAGCATCATGGGATGCCATTTACCCCTCTCCCCGTGACCCTGCGTCCGTCTCCTCGTGGTGGGGGTGTCAGTAGAGAGCGGCAGCAGATGGGTCGAGCTGAGTGATGGCTGGGGGGGAGGGAAATGAGGCAGGACCTTCAAGGGGTTTCATTTCTGCGTGGCAGGCTTAGTGGTTGGACCGAGGCAGGGGTGCCTTCCCCCACACTCTGCTCCGCTTCAGTAATCTCCTCCGGCTGTTGGGCCTATTTGTCTTCATTACTGCCTGGGAGGATCTCTGTTCCGGCGGCACCCAGACGCCAGTGTGTTGCCTCTTTCATTCTGCAGTCGCTGCACTGCAGGCTGGGACACACTGAGTAATTAGGATTGCATCCTCCACCAATGTTAGCCTGATGCTTCTGTCATCCCACACTAGATTATGTAACTAAGACATCTACTTCTGGTGACAATATTTTGTCACAACATGTCACAAAGATCTGGTTGAACAGAACTTATCCAAGCGAGTTCTTTCAACCAAAGCTTCTTAACATTGTATTTTAAAATATCCTAATAGGTATTTTCTCTAGATAATTAATGGTTTTGTATTGTTTCTTTAAAATCTTCATACAACTGTGTATACGTTCAACCCATTGTGCAAAATGAAAGAAATGATATTTGCGGTGTTTGACTAATGTACCGGTATTTCTTACACAGTTAATGGCGCTGCTCGAGTTTTATTTGCACGTTTTAATGACAGACTTCTCCAGCAATCTCAGGCAAGTTTCTGAATTTTACCTCATTGTCTAGCAAAATAATACCTCAGTGGTTTTAGATGACTTTGGGTTGCTAATTAGCAAAATTAACACATTTATTAGTGGCAAAATAAAAACAACATAAGGAGATAGGTTTAGCTAGCTAGCCAAGTTATAAAATTCATTAGGTAACTAAACTTGCAGGATTTTTTGCTTCACAACAACAGTTTTATTAGTAATTGTGTATGTATGTGGTAAGAGTTTGCAGCTGAGCATGATTAATGAACAAAGCAGATGCAGAGCATAAGCTGCATAAAGGTATGTGGGATGTCATATGAAGTCCCATGGTCCAGATGATGTCATCGAAGGTCCCAGATGGTTTGAGCCCATCGATGTTGGATTGAACTTTGCTTGCCTGCATTTTCTGAGCAAGCTGAAAGCAGCTGTAAATTCCATGACATTTGCCCTCAGTTTTATGTTCTTCTGTGACCGATACAATCCATCCCTTTTACATGGGTTTAGTTCCAGGAACATTTAATCACCATTTACACTGGCTGAAATGTAGCCATTAGCTGCCTCCTGTCGTCCCTGGTATCTGAAGAGCTTTTTTAACAGTTACCTGGGGGAGATTTCAAAGATAAACTTGCAGACGCAGGCAGAGATAGGAAAGGGGAGAGAGACGGAGAGATAGAGGGATTTATTGAAAAGACTGTGGGCTGTACCCTTCCTGCTCTTGATCTGTTAGCGCCAGGTTTGGCTGCTGTGAGCATACTTCCAGGGACTGCCAGCAGGGTGACAACTGCAGAGGATGCCCGTGCTATCGCTTATCAAAGGTGTCAAATCGAAGAATCAACTTTGGCCATCCCCAAGCCTGCCCCATGCAGCTCACCTCTCCTGTGCCATTTCCCATTGTTTCCATAGTTTTTGTGCTCTTTCCTCATGTCATTGTGAAGGGTGTTTTAGCTGCACATAAAATGCAGTACTGATGATATTATATGTTGATTTATTGCTGTGCATAATGTCTGAAGATATACAGTCATCTGAATCTCTGCCATGATTGGTGATATATCTCCGTAGCTACGATGTTGCTGAACATTGGACTCCATGTTCTCATTCTCCAACCCTCCTGGGCTTTTAGTATGTAGCTACATTCTGCCTCATGTCTGTGTGACATGGAGGCATTGAACGTGAACTGACTGTTTTGGCAATGTTCTGAACAAGCACTGAAGCTTCCAGACAATCTGGATATATTTAATGTTCATTGGCTTGGATTGACCATCTCTGTCGCTTGTGCATTAGACTGGCATGGTTGACATTTCCTGGGACAATGTGGCAACATCACAAAATGGTGCTGATATGTGGTCCCATTAAAGCATGCTGTAAAGATGGAATCATCATTTATTTTGTATTCACTTCTACATCTGTTGAACGCCTCATTCACACCTGTTTTATGTTTGCAGTCTCCAATAAATAGATAGCATCACTACTCTCAGATTCACATTGCCAAAGTTATTGACAATTAGAATGTGAATTGCCTCAAAGATTTTTGTCTAGTTACATGCATGTAAAATGAATATGGACATTGGACAGTTGGAGTTGGGATTTTATGAATTCAGATACCTAAAAGACGCGTTGTGCCTGGAACTTGCAATGAAGCATTTTCCCTGTTCCCCTAACTCACTGGGGGTGAACCCCTGTGGGTAGGGAGTCAGACTGCATGATGATGAAGCCCTTCTCAGCTCCAAGGTTGAACATACTTGCCGACTCTGTGCTTTGGAAAGCTTATAAACATTAGATACCCAATGTTTCCAATGTAGTGCAGCTGTGATTTTTTAGTGTGCGTCCTTTATTTTTCTCGTAACTATTTCCCCAGCCCACCTGGCTGTCAAGCACTTTTTAAAATGGCGCTGTAGCAGAAGCCAGCTATTCTCTGGAGGCCTTTTCTGCGTTCCTTTCTCATTCCGTGGCTCTGTAGCCACAACGCCAAAATGGAAATGACTGTTTTTCTGAAGCGGTAACGTGTGGCTCTGCATTTAGCTGCCCCTAAATGCTGGTGTTAATTGTTTGTTGATGTTAATTGCTGGTTGATGCATAATGTGAACAAGCGCTATGTTAGAATGGTACTTGGCTGACAGGCCTAACTGCTTCTTTTTGATGGTATGCTGCTGGCCGTGCAGAAAAGAATATCTTTTTTTTAAAGATAAGAATGTATTTTATCATTTTTATTTTTTACCTTCAGTGTAGCCAAACTGTTGTTTTTGGAATAAGAACTAAGCATTAGTTATTATTTATTAGTGGTTCTACACAAAACAGCATTGAAGTTTTGACAGAGCAGGCAGTATGGCTGTAATGATGACCTGGGCGGGCAGGAACCACATCAATCACGGTGTTACGGCTTAGCTTTGCTGCTCACCTCCTTTGTGCTCTCATTTGATGGGCGCACACCTAATGGTTCCTTTCCAAAGCCATTATCAGTTACAATTTGCTTTAAACAGAGACTGATACTGTGGTCATGACCCCCCACCCCACCCCCCCACTGAAGGGTCTCTTTCCTTCAGCTGTGAGGTCCCTCTGTGGCCTCAGTTCACCTGGGATAATCCTGAGCAGACTGATAACGGAGACAAATTGTCCCTCACTCTCACTTTCTCGCTACCTCTCGAGACAACAAATTGGAATGAGCACCTGCAGGTAGCCGGGGCTCTCTTAACACGCTATTCTCTTCATGAAGATGGAGCAGGCCAATGAGGTGTGGACAAGAATTTAAACCATCCCTGATGTCTCATGCTGGGAAATTCCTTGAAGCTCTCTTATTTAATTTGAACAAAATGTGGCTCACCTTCTTACATGTCATAACTTAAAAAAAGAAAGATTAATTTTATTCAGGGTTTGTATGGTCTGTCATATTTCATATATATATATAATCATACTATATCATTTTTTTATTGATTAGTTTTACAGTAACTGGATACCTATAATTTAAAATACAGTACAAGTTCCTTAATTTTTGTAAATTTGCTTTAGTTTGGGGATCAGTGGGCAGCACTGTGGCCTCACATCGTCAGGGATGTGTGATTTTGAGGTACCAGCACACTTGACCAACTGTTCGTAGACTGCGGGTGGAAACCACTGGGACAAGCACCAATGCACCATTCTGCTTACAGACACAGCATTTGATGTTATTAAGCATTATTAGGTGACATTAGATGCCTTTAACAGCTGTCTCTGGTGGCAAAATGTATATCATTTGAAATTCAACCTGCAAAATCACATTGATTTTGATTGCTGGGGCTTAGATGTGCTTTCGTTTTGCTCATGTTTGCCCCTTGTTTGAGACACCCCACCTATATCAGAGCAGGATGCTGTGATTTGAAGATGTCATACGCACTCATAAATAATTAAGGCTACATGGATTACGAAGTGAATATTTCATGACATTAGAAAGAGAGTAAAAGCACTCTGTGGGATCTAGTGTCCATGCTCCGTCACTTGCGCTGAGTGGGCAGAAGCAGGACAGTGGGATGTGATGTAGTGAGCCATCCAGCAGCGACTGCAGGAAAAGCTGAGAGGTGTCCAGGTCACCCTGATTCAGGCCAAGCCTGTGCTGGCACCACCTTGAGAAGATGGACGAAATGGGACACTGCCTCTCCACGCTGCTTTTTATAGGCTGCGGGAAAGCTGCTTGGCTTCAGGAACGACACTCTGACATGAGGAATGTGGGAAAGTGGATCAGCTCTTCATGATGGATCTTTCCCTTTTTGGGGTGCTTATTTTAAAAGTGATTGGGATGTGTAACCATGCTATTCTTTAAACTTTCTTCAAGCTGTTTTTTACTCGGGACAAATCTGTAGGCAGGCGTATAAATAACACATATATACATATTTTAAGGTTAAATTAAGGAATTTCTTGTTACGTCTAACTTAATTGAAAATCAGATTAGAATCAATGTGTTGCTAATCTAATCAATGACTTTTGACATCATACATCAGAAGCTTCCTAAACAGGGTGTCAAAATAAAAGTGTATTATACAACAGATTATGCAATATAACCATAAAAACTATATGCAGTCTAACCAGAGGACTGTGACTCTCACAGGATGGATCGTGTGTCTGGGATGAATGGGCATGCATACAAGAAACACTCTCCTATGTAAATAGAGGAAACAAGGAGCAGGTGGAAGGAAAATTGCCTGAACCCGTGCTGTCAGCTGACTAACTGCTTGTTACAGATGGAGGCCCTAGTGCTGCTCGCTGGATCTTTTAAAAAGTGTAATTAGTTTGAGGCAGCTGGTCTAGATACTTAATGTGTTCAACAGCTGGACCAAGATTGTTCTTTGTTCAAGGGTAGGATATGAGGTACATTTGTGTTGCCCACTAGCTGTCATTTCTGCAGCTTTTTTGTAGAATTAGGAGCACCTAACTGTCCTGGATTTCATGGCCTGTTAGATTATGCAGCGGTTATTTGCTGCATTCCCACTTGCTGTTGTTGGAATGGTGCACAAAGTGAAACAATTTAACGCCCTGGCTTCAAATCCCGTTCTGCTGCTGTGCTGCACACATATTTGATTTTGTGATGGCACTTAGCTTATGGGATTTAGCAGTCAAAAGGGGGATGTTTGCCATAATTTTAAAGAGGCAAATAGTCAGCCCAGCTTGTTCCGGTTGTTATCGACGTCGACATGGCTTACGGGTGTGCCTGTTAGTGGACGTGGGGTGTCCTCTGTGGGTGTTTTGGGTGTGTACCATGCAACACCATTAGCATCACAGGATTTGACATACTGGCAGACTTGTGTATGTGCTGCAGCACGCTTTCTAGCAGCCAGTAACACAACACCTCAGGCTGCTGTCTCGCCTTTTATTAATGCCTCTGTGGATTTGTTATTTCAGTGAATTTGCCTTGCTGATACACATAGCCTAGATCGAGGTTACTGATCCCACCCCCCTGCCCCCCCCCCCAGCAAATTTTGTCAGGGGCAGGGGCAGTGTACCTTGACGGAACTTGGACCATGGGGGGAAATTAATTTAGCACCCCTGACCTAGATGCTGGGCTTTCTACTGCAGCTCCAAGTGAGCCGATGTTGACCCCGATCCCCTTTATTTCCAGGTATGCCAAAGTGACGATGACACCACTCCTCTGAGAGCACATCATTCCCACCTCGTCACCTGTCTCTTGTTGTCCTGTGACAGCTGCGGGCTCTAATGCCAACACCTGGAGGTGGCAGGAGGAGGAACGCATGAGACCGGCCATGTCCAGCGGTAATGCACAGCATATGGCCTGCATCACTGACACCACCTCATTACCATAGACTGCTCCTTTACTGTGTCCACTCTCAAAACTCTCCTCCGTCGTTTATCTAAGTGCCTGTCTCTGGTGCTAGTTAATAGTCTGAACTGGCTTGTGCATTCGGAGCCCAGGCCATAAATAACACTAGTGTTTTGTGTTGTACTGTTGGTTTAGATGCAGTAAACACAAGCACACCTAATCTACCATGCACCATGTCTGAATATTTTCTTGTACGATGCTTGAATTCAAATGAAGCTGACTTACTGTTGCCCGAAAAAAACAGTATATGGAGTCATATTGTCCTGAATCTCCTAAAATTAACCATATTTCTCAAAGGTAAACATATTGATGAGATTTTATAATATCATATTGTAAATTATAACCTAGTGAACAGCTTTAGAACTGTTTAATCACAGCACTGTGGTGAATTTCGGGTAGAAGCCCAGCTATCTGGTGTGTTCACGCTGTCATGTTACGTGTGATATCCAGTATGGGTGCAGAAGGATGCCCTGGCTACTGTTTTTTCTTCTGTCACACAGTTATCTCATGTGTCACTTTAAAGTGGAGGCAGCAGCAGGGGAGCACATTAGCCACATCCGCCTTCTGCTGCCCGTTTTCCTGCGTATTCTGAGGGTTTGATTACAGGCATGCAGTAATACGAGGAGTTAAGAGTAACACCTGCTATCGAGGGGTGAAAGCCCCCCCCTCCCCGGGAGAAGTTTGGCATCTTCCCTGGCCGGTTTTTATTATCCTGCTCCCTCCCCTCACCAGAGCCTGAACAGCAGTACGAGGGAGCTCACAGCCAAGCTTTGACATGTAGCTCCCAGAGGTGGTCTTTACGGAGCTCTCTTGCCGCTGCTGTGTGACTCGGGCATCTCTTTCCGTGTACCTCTCCGGCAGCTGCGGACGGGATGGGCAGTCTGGGAGCGGAGCAGGCCCATGTCGGCGTGCCCGTCACAGACCCTGGCGCCTGGGCTACGGCCATGAGCAACCTGGGCATTGTGCCGATGGGCGTGGCCGGGCAGCCACTGGTGTCAGGTAAGTGGCACGCTTTCTCTGTCCCGCCTTCTGGTGACGACTCGCCGCTAGGTTAGTTAAAGTTAGAGAATGGAGAATGCACTATAGAGTCTGAGCCTCTGTCAGGGACTTAAAGAGGAATATTTTGGTGTTACAGTATGTGCATGGTTATAATCTCTCAGGAGCGCGGCAGCTGAGGAAATTCACCTGCCCCGATGCCTGAAGGTGTTTTTAGATTGCCGTCTCTTGCCTTGGAAAATAAAATGCTTTTTTTAGCTCAAGCATCCAATCAAACACTTCTGGGCATCTTATCTCTGCACTTTTTGACAGCAGATACGTAAGATTTGAGGACTTCAACAAACCGACACGCATGATTTCTCTGTGAGAAGTGTTCTCCTCCGTCTCAGCATGTGATTGGCATTTTGCCTCTGCAGTTTGGCACTTTTTAGGAGCTCACCCTGTGAAGAAGACATGCCCCCCCCCCACTTTCTTTAGTTCTTTATTTGCCCCTTGCTTGCGATGGCGTAACCATGTGACACAGCTTGGGTACAGCCAGCAAAGATCGCGTTTGATTATGACACTGTGGCTTTTTTTAGACAGCTTAATCAAGTGAGCATATTACAAACAGACATACTTTACTGTGGCCTGGACCGTTCATCATTTGTTTCTGCAATAGAAGAAACTGAATTCTGAACATAAACAGTAATAGAGACAACAAGCTCCCCAGGCTGTACTGAGTTAATATGTGATTGCCTCACATATTCTGACTGCGTTTATGTCTCGCCACTCATGTAAATGAAGGCTTCGCTGGGAATGCATCTTATTGTAATTACCGTCACAAGGGACAAGGGAGCCACTGCGGATTGAGGCGAATTAGGCTCAGATTAAAATTCATGAACAGATTGCCAGATCATGCATATTTATGCGGTTGTCACACTCTTTCAGCCAGCACTGGGAGTTCACATCTGAATTATTTGAATTTCCGGTAATCACTCACCAGGAAATACTAGAACAAGTGTCTCTGCAGGGCAGCTTTAAAAGACACTTTTAGCGGAAGAAACACTAAAGCTGGTTCTGTTTTCAAACTGACAGTTGATTCATGTACAGGCCCTTATTAAGCTGAGTGAACAGGATGGACAGCAAGCAAACGCGATTCTCCAGGAGTTTTGTGGAGGGTTTTCGTTTAGGAAAAATTTTACCTTTGAGACGTGATCAAAAATCAAAATAATGATCAGTCTCCTTCAAAATTGCCTGTCTGCATATCAAACATCATTTGAAGATTGAAGGAAAAATTCCTGTTAGTTAGTCTGTCATTTGTTTAACTTACTTGAGTCCTAAAAATAGATTTATCTGAAATATTAATATTTGATCTTCACTCTGGAAATGATATTTACAGGCCAGTAAACAACATTATGTAAAATTATTTTATTCCATAAATTAATGTCAGTACTTTTCATGGTTTTGCGGCCCATTTATTTATAGATTTAATTTATATGATTGACTATTCCGACTTTAGTTTTCTACAGGATTTGTGGAACATCAGATTGATTTTTCTCTGAATATAGTGGATTCTTTTGCTTAGCAAGTGACTATTTTTGTTGCATTGTATGAACTGGGTAAAGGAGACTGAAAGTTAAAAACAATGTCAGCCTTGCATTATTAGAATTTAGCAGAAATCTAAATTATTCAGAATTTTAGCAATCGTAGTACCTTTGTGAAATAAAAATTCCATAAACCATTATTGAACTGTTTTAATTTTCAATAGAAAACATTATCCCATGGAGCTTAATGATTAAGTCAATCAGTCTACATTAATCAGTGCTTCGATATTCTCATGTTCTAGTACTCCGCTCTCAGGGCTGCTGTTAGACTCTTGCTCACGATTTACAAATGTTTTGTAGATGTGAAAACTAAGGCTGAAACCTGGCACACTGGGTAATTACAGCATGCGTACTCTGCAGGTGTAGGTGTTTGACTTAGGTAGGAGTAGGTAGGACAGGGTCTGCTATTATCTTTCAGCCATCATCTAGAGTGGATTTTAAATAACTTGTGTTTTGACTGCATTGAGACCCTGTTGACTTTCAGCAGATAATTATGAGCCGCAGTTTGAAAGAAAGCAAGGAGCCTCTGAAGGTTGACACAGAGCAGAAGGTGATATCAGAGGTCTTGTTCCATAATTATACAGTAATCCAGGAATGTTTTTTTTTTTATTCGCTCCTTCCCTATTATACCTCTGAAGCTACTGTCGTAGGTAATTATAGCTCATGCATATGATGTGGAAAAAGGAGCCCAGCTCTCTTACTTGGAGGAGCACAAGTTGGGGCACATGCATCACAGCAATGTTCCTGGAACATCTGACCGGTATCATCTCACCTCTTTGACACCTATGGGCTAGCTGTTTCCCGAAGGTGGGATTCAGCTGTTGGAGGCGCATTTGTGCTGGAAAGAGCGAAGAAAAATCACAGTAATAAAAGGAGCTAAAACAGTATTTCATATTCTGGCAGACATCGCGGAGCCTGGCGCCAGAGGAATGAGCAAGGCCTTGACTCCTGTTTGCTGAAATGATAAATGGAGACTGCCTTGATGTGCTATTCACCTGCTATTGCCATTTCATTTTCATCGTAATGAGTTTTGCAGAGTTGTGGCACAACTTGGTATTTCAGAATTTGGTGCTGATTAATGGTAACCTATGCTAGTATGCCTTAAAATATCATCATGAAACATGCTGACAGCCTGTTTCTTTGAGTGTTTCTTTTGGGTTTAATGTTAGGCAAGACAAACTCAAACCAGAGGGGCTACTCTAAATAAAAGGAGATTGTCGTGGAGTGAAACAAAGTTACCATAAAACTTAATGTATATCTTACTTTTTCTCTTTTGTCTGAATGACCATAATACAATGTGAAGTATAAGAGCTAATTGTCTCATTACTTTTAATGCAGCATTTAATTCTGTGCGTGGAGTGTGTCTGTGTGTTTTTGTGTCCTGTGATGGACAGGCATCCCATCCAAGGGTCCAGATTAATATCACTCCCTGTTGTCCGTTTGACGTGACTGGGATTGACAGGTTGACAGTCTACAACAGTATCCTGCATCGGGGCTGTACAGAAAGATGGGCGTTATTTTATTATTACCTTAGTACTCCATGGTTACTTGGTTACTATCCAATAGTGCAGTTTAAGGGCACAGCTGTTTTGAACATTGTAAGATTTTTCTCCATGCTATCTTCCCTGTTATTTGTCCTTCCTAGATTCCATCTGCATCCAGAGCTTTGACCCCAGCATGAGTATTATCGCCCCGATCAACCCAATGATGGCGGGCATCACCCTGGTGCCGCCCCCACCAGTCCCAGCCGAGATGCCCGTTGTCAAGGAGATAATCCACTGTAAGAGCTGCACGCTCTTCCCACAGAACCCCAGTAAGTCCCCATGAACATCATCATACATCTGCCCCTGCTGCTCAACAAACTTACTAGCTCTCAAAATATCTCAGGAGGGAGAACAATATAGATGGGTTTGCAGCTGAAGACTTACAACCTCCAGCTAGGACCCTAATTATGTTCTGAGGCAAAAGCCGGCATAATTAGTCAATAGCGAGCAAGCTGAGAGTGCGGCTGGATTTTTCTCTGGTCTCATAAAATATGCAGAAATTTACCGCATACCCTGCAGTTATTTATTCATATTCCTGCTTCTTTTCACCATGCATTCTCTCCGCATTGCCTTGTTCCCTCAGATCTCCCCCCTCCATCCACCAGGGAGCGCCCCCCGGGATGCAAGACCGTGTTTGTCGGGGGGCTCCCCGAGAACGCCAGCGAAGAGATCATACGCGAGGTTTTCGATCAGTGCGGCGAGATCGTCGCCCTGCGCAAGAGCAAGAAGAACTTCTGCCACATTCGCTTTGCGGAGGAGTTCATGGTGGACAAGGCCCTGTACCTGTCTGGTAGGAACTTACTCCATACTTAGCTTCCTCCTACCATTCATATGAGTAGAAATATGAATTCATGTTCAATGTATCATGGAGTATCGTGGTGTGTTGTAGATTATATCTCCCATAATGCACGGCTGACTGGCATATCGTATTGTGTTTGGTTGCGACTTTTCCCCAAGGGTACCGGATGCGCATCGGGTCCAGCACAGACAAAAAGGACTCGGGTCGCATACATGTGGACTTTGCACAGGCGCGCGACGACCTGTACGAGTGGGAGTGTAAGCAGAGACTGCTGGCTCGTGAGGAACGCCACCGCCGCAGGGTACAGGAGGAGCGCCTGCGGCCCCCCTCGCCCCCGCCCATAATGCACTACTCAGAGCACGAAGCGGCCCTGCTGGCTGAGAAGCTGAAAGGTGATTTCTTTAATGCCCCTACGCATCAGAGCCATTAGCAAATCACGCGAACAGTGACAGAGTTTAAAAAAGGTGTTATGTGGGCTAACCAGCCTGGTCGGATATTGTAGCAGATTAGATGGAGGAACATAAACATCCATCCATCTTCTGTAACCACTTATCATATTCAGGGTGACGAGGGGGGACCAGAGTCTTTCCTGAAGGCTACAGGCACAAGGCAGGAAACAACCCAGGTTGGGGCACCAACCCATCACAGGGCACACTCACTCCAATTAACCAATTAAATCCAATTAACCTCAGCATGGTTCTGTACTAATGGAGGGGTGGCGAAACTGGAGTACCTGAAGGAAACCCCATGACGATAAAGGAGAAAATGCAACCACTACACCACCATGCCAACCCACACTTAAACATAAGAATGCAAAAATGCTATTAACAGTGCCATGCACAGACCTTTTAAAGGGCAGGTGCTGGAAGAGGGAGGTGTGTGTGGCGTAGGGTCAATTTTTGCACGTTTGTCAGTTATGAAAAGGGGGCATTAGAGTTAGAATCTGGGAAGATTGTTTTTCTCTGTCTGTTCGTGTTTCCCACAGCCAGGCTGTCATCACTTGGCCCTCATGATTTGTCCTCTCTCAGCCGCACCCCCACCCCAGTGTCCCCAGGCTGCAGGCATCATCGTCCTCTGAGTGATTTGCTGGACTGATATGTCATCCTGCCAGCTGATCTGGGTACAGGTGCTGAGCCAAAGACTGAGACTAGAGGATCCATGGCGGGGTTTTATTCAGTTTGATGACGCTTTACATTTAGCACATTGATGTGTGGAGTGCTGGAGATGGCTGTTCATGCAGAGTCAGCTGTGGCTAATTTAGCAATGGCACAGATTCCTCACTCTTTAGGGACAGATGTCACTATAATTGTAGGCTGTATGTAAATTTATTGGAAAGAACATGCTCAGATTTGAAAATGTGCAGTCTGGGCATAGGAGCTGGCTAAAGAAGTGGCTCTTGCAGTATATTGACTTTGCTTTGATGCTGCTGAAATATGTAGAAAGGAAATATGTATAGTAGAAATACAGTGTGTAGAAAAGCGGAGTGTGCCAGAGATTTATCGTTCTTTCTTTGCTGCTTCTGTCCTTAAACGGGGTGACGGATTGGATCAATAGGTGTGTCTTAGCAATGAGATTTAGCAAATGCGGTTCCCCACTGATTTTAGTATCGAATATTCATGTTCCAAATCAGGTTTAATGAACAAGCAACATCTATGTCACCATAAAATGACAATTTTACACGTGATTTGTCAGATGTTAATGTTGCACGACACAGGAAAGAAAATTGCATCTGTAAGCTCGATAGCATGTAACCCTTGCACATAAGACTGTATTATTTAATTCATCCACACTGACGGGTATGTAATGGCAATTTTCTGATTAACCGCAACAATAAGAAACGTGCCTGGAAATACCAGCAGCGATGTGACAAAGGCTGAAGTTTGTCTGCTTGTCGTGAATATGCTTTCCGATTTTTGTGTCACATACGACTTCACACTTGACACCGTGCTTTAGGTTCAGGGACTTGGCTAATGGTGGTAATCCACCCTGTCTGCCTTCATCGGGATGATGGACGCTTGACGGCTTGGCCACGCCTTCCATCTCCCCGCCCGCCTCCCCCCGGTCTTCATCCCCACGGGCTCGCGTACTCCGCCTTTCCCATCGCGACCGCTCAGCATGCGCCTGGGCTCCAGCGTCGCCGTGCCGATTGAGCCCGAGGGGGAGCTTGGCGGTGGGAACCAGCACAAAGCACTCGTGAAGGAATCCCAGTTTTAAGATCAAACGGGCAGCCCTGCACTGCCTCGCTGTTGCGTCTGAGTGCCGAGCGCTGCCTCACTCAGGCGCACAGGAATCAGTTTGTCATTCCTCTACCCAAGTCCCAGGCTTTTGCCATCAGACACTGAAGTGTTATTGTACCTCAGTGTATTGTGCCTCTTACTCTGCTGCTCATTGTTAATGCAGAACAGCATTTCGCCATCCTTAGGCTCTCCTTAATAACATTAATTAAAACATCCACTAGTTACTGATGGCCATTTCAATCCAGGAATCTTAATTCATTAGTCATCTCCATTATCCTGTTACAGGTTCCCAATAAATGAATAAGGTGTTTTTTATTATTGATCAATAACCTTTACAGGCTGAGATTAATTATTAGTGGNNNNGGGGGGGTGACATGGTAGATGCTGAAGTGATTGAGGGTCCAGGGGGAGGGGGCCCTGGGAGATTTGGTGGAGGTGTTGAGCCTAGCACATTTACATTCCTTTCATAACGCTGGGGACTGCAGTCTCTATTGGTGACTGGAGATATTTTTATACTTGTCTAATAGCATTCCAGCTCGCAAAATTAATTCCCTTCCAATTATCGGCGTAACTTGAACGAAATCCGTAACGTGACAGCTGGTCTGTCCCAGAGTGCTGCCATGGGGTAACATTAACATGCAGTCAGCATAGCCTACACTGTACCATTAATACTACTACAGAAGATGGAGTGTTTCGCTGTGTTCCTGCTAAGGTGTGCTTTAAAAAGATTTCTTTCAAGCTCTTTGTCATGACCAAGAAGAATAATTGACAGGAATCTCCTTCGTCTGTTTCAGCATTTTTTTATCTCCCGCATCAGACAGCTCACTGAATCATTATTTAACCTGTACTTTTTTTTGGCTTTGCAGAAGAGGAAAATACAGTCGTTTGCGATTTTAAATGCCTATACATTTTATAGTCGGCTTTTCATCTGGATGAAATCAAGATTAAGTAAAAAAAAAAAATACAGAGCCACACTTTGGACTTTTTTAACATGCAGCTATTTTGGATATAATTGTGAAATATCTGTGCATTTTTGGGGCAAAGTGTGGAAGAATACAGTCTCAGGAAACCATGTTATAAAGGGGCTGCAGTTTGTGAAGTGGCTGCTGAGCCCAGCTGGTGCCGGAGCCTTTCCTTACACTGCGGTGCATTTCAATTATTATTTAAATTGGAAAAATAAGCTGCACTCGGCCCTGTGGGAAATGGATTATCCGAGCATGAGAGATTCCGTGCCGAAAGTCTCTTGTTTTAGTTGCTTTTCTTGAATTCGAATTTTTCCCCATTTCTCATTCGTCACCAGGAGACGGAAGGGTCAGGCTCGATAAGAGCTTTTAGCTCCTTTCACTCAAAAAGCTGAAAACGATATGATAATTACATCATAACTTATGAGGTTTGGGGCTGTGCAGCACTTAGCTGTTAGGCAGGGGATACTGATACAGGTTAGTGCTTCTGAAGGGCTAAGTCTGTTTTATAATTCAATTGTGTGTGAAAAAATCCAACTGTATTGTACATTTTATTATTTATCTATTTATCTATTATGAAAAGACTGGACTGTGAGAGCCATAACAAAATTGGTCTAAAGGTGTTCATTCTACATATAAAAGAGGAAACTGCTGAGTCCCTCACTTGTACGTTGCTTTACACAAAAGCATCTGTTAAATATAGTGAATGTAACATGTCACTGTGCATAATCATTTACAGTTTTCTCATGAGGATGTCTGTCTGTCAGTCTCAGGGGTGATTCTGGGATTCGAGCCTTAGAGACTTTATGTCAGAAAAAATATGGGATGCCGCCCCCCGCTGGATTAAATTTGCCTGGTGGCGTGCGATTCCAACAAAGAGGTGCGTACAAAAATATAGACATACTGGACCAATCGCTAAATGTATGTAGTAAAATAAAACAAATAAATAGGGTGACCAACCTATGGTTGGTCTGTCTGTCTAACATCTGTCCAAAGCAGAGGGGGTCCCCCTCTGTATATTTTGCCAACTGGAGGGGGAGACGACCACAGATCTGAAAGATTTGCAAACTCAAATACCAGAAACAAGAACCTAGCAGTATGAATATGGTGTCCTCAGGGGGCGTTCTTCACGAGGTGCTCTGTGCCCCCCACCCCCAGATGACACCAAGTTCAGCGACGCCTCCACTGTGTTGCTGACCTGGATCGAACGCGGCGAGGTCAGCCGCCGCTCGGCCAACCAGTTCTACTCCATGATCCAGTCGGCGAACAGCCACGTGCGGCAGCTGCTGGGGGAGAAGGCGCAGCGCGAGGAGGAGATGGAGGGAGCACGCGAGCGATTCAGGAGCGCCCTGCTCTCCATCCTGGCGCAATGTGAGTCCCCCCCCCTCCCACCTCCCTGATCCTGCGACCTTCACGGACGTGGGGTCTCTGATGAAAGCTCCGGCTCCCCTCACCATTACGCGCTTTAGCTCGAAGGGCTTTCTGCAATCCGTCTGCCCATTGAGAGACGCCCGATCCGCGTTACCGCTGTGAATCATGAACCATAATCCATTTACTGCATGCGGAGCCATCCTACAATTCTGTGTGAAATTTTCCAAAATAAGATGGCCATCAGTAAAGGTAATCCCACTTTAATGCCTAATATATATTTTCAGTTACATACTTTTGATGTAAAAACTCATTTTCCAGTCTCTCAGGCGCATTCAGTGTGTATTTGTTGGAGATGTGGCATCGTTTGTGAGGGTGTGCAGATTCATTTAAGTGCAAAAGCCGAGTGGTCCTCCATGACTGGAGCATTGCTTTGAAACTGGGGGGGGGTTATATTCCTTGGTGGCCATGGTCAGGGTGCCTTTAATCTAGGAAACAAGGTTTTCCGGGAGCATTAGGTGTTGCGAATTCCTCTGTGGATAAAGGCTGAAACAGAGCAGAATGCAATTCGCTGAAAAACATGCAGCCCTCACGAGGAATAGAAGCCCCCCCCCCCTTCCCTTGTCGGAAAGACATAGGGACACTCTGTCAGGGTAAGTACAGAAAGACAGGAAGCTGTGAGGTTCACGCTGATGCCCCACTCAGCAACAGTCTTAACAGGTAGGCGCAGCTTTCAGTCCTGCTTCTGACGAGGCGGCTTCATTATCAGTTACCCTGACATCGGAAATGAACGAAAGAACGAAACTGGATTAAGGAAGAAGCTACATGAAATGAAAGAGCAGGACTTTCCAGCTCTAAGATCAAAGTAAACATAAAAGCTGGATATTTTAATGTGATATGATTGTTTTTATCAGAGATGGACATTTCAGGTCCAGAAGTACAAATCCAGACCAAGAATTTGTTCCAACCAACTAGTTGAGCATAAAGAATCACAGTCACTGAGCAGTGGTTGGTTGAAACAAAATCTCAGTCTGGATTTGTACTTTCTGGACCTGAAATCTCTACATCTGGTCTTTATACAGACTATAAGCACAATTAGTAGTTACCATTATGCTATTTATTTAGCTTTTCAATTTTACAGCTTCTGTCAATAGTTTGATTGAATTTTGTACTTTTGATTGGATTGAAAATGTAGGCATGTACAGTACTTGTGAAGTCTGATGCACCTGCACATTAAAAGAAAAAAAAAACTTCACAGAAACACTTCAGTGGTAAACCAGCCGTCTCGGGACAGAGGTGATCCGTCCGTTATGGTGACTTACACCCACTGCTTAAGATTCATGACTGTGCTGCAAAGCTTTGTCAAAATCAAGAGAGAATATTAGAAGGCAACATTTCACTGCATGTGGGGAATACTTCAATTTATGAAAACGCCATAAGTAGCATGAAGAGAAGTCATTCTGTAAGCTTCACTGCCTCAGCACATTAGTGAATATTACGATTATATTTGAGTGCGGATCTTTCCCAATGTATAATGTTGCCTTCCTCAGTCTTGAAGGAGATGAATCTTCTGCCCATGGAATGTAAGTACTGGAAGGTGGGGACACCTCAGGGAGCTCAACAGGACGAACGTGCGTCGAGGCCTCTGGCGTCTCTGATCTTTTTTATTATTTTCCCAGTGGTACAAAGCACTGCATAAATGGCTTGTCTTGTCTGACTTCCTTATCCACCAAAGTTGAGCAGATCGCGGCCGTTTTCACCGCTGCTACCAGGCAAAAGGCATGGGACCATTTCTCAAAAGCACAGCGCAAGAACATAGACATTTGGCGCAAGCAGTGCGAGGTTGGTACTCTTCTTCCCTTCTTGACACCCTGACCCCATCGGCCAGGTCCACACTGCAGATTTTAATGTAAAAAAATGCAGTGGGGGTGCCCTGGTTCAGATACCCATAGGCCTCTGTGTGTGAGGATGTGCGGTCACACGGCATCACACGCTGAGGTTTCTGGGCCCTCGTGTTTAGATTTCCTGTAGCCCTCACTGGCCCCACCTGATGGCATTGGTCTTAAAGCCTGAAGGTCCTCCATCGGCCGGCCGGCCATTAGCCGCTGCCTTCTGGAAAGTAACTAGAGCTGCCATGCTGTCAGCAACAACCGGCATTAACAGGATGGGAATCAACAAGGATCCTGAATTGACAAAAAATTATTGATAGATTTGATTCTGTGATATCTTATATTAAAGACTGAAAATGGAGCTTCATTTGAAGTTGAAGTTATTATTTATTATGCAGAAAATATTTCAAGGACATTACCACACTTATTAGCGATTTGGCTGTTTTATTGGATTCTATGGAAAATAACTCTCCTGTTGCAATGTTATATTTTGTAATCAAACAAAACTGAACAGCTGGGCAGCTGTCAGAAGAACAGCCTATTATTGCCGGGATTGGCTGACCTTTGGCTATCTGGAGGGGCATGACCATGAGGTCCAGGGCATGTACTGGGTGAGATCGAATCTCCGATGAATTGTGAAAGTCAAGTCAATGGCAGGAGTCAAAATCCATTTACAATCTCAATGCCTCAGAGGTAAGGTATCATCGCTGTGAGATTGCCTTTGAGTTTATTGCCCCTTAATGTGTCTGTCCACAGTGAAATGTTGTGACACCAGACCGGTTTATGGCTCAGCACCATCAAAGTTTGCATTTTGAAGTGTAGAGTGTTGCTTTTAATGATTAATGATAGTTTGCAAAACTGCTGCTTCAAAAATAGGACATTTGGCACCAAAAAACTGCAAAGTAAAAATTGTGCTAAAAATGAACAGTAATGGAGGTCAGAGAGACTGCAGGACTTGATACATACATAGGCAGTTGGAGTGGAAAATGTTTGCTTGTAGATAACAAAATTTTGATATCCTTTCCTCTTCCCTGATTCCTACGTTTCCAGCAGATTTGAGCATTTTAATCCTGGGTGATGAGGCTTCACAGCAGCAGTATTAAGTTTTCTGTAATGTGATTACAGCTAGGGGAATAGAGTTGGCTCGATGTGACCTGTGTTTTTAGTCCTGTCAGACTGCCCAGTGGAACAGCACTGAGATTTTGCAGTTTGGAGAACAGAAGATGGTTTCTGTCACCTTTTTCTCTACCGTGGTTGTGTCTCGGTCCGTCGTGAATAGGCAGAACTCGTGCTGTGTTTACTTTTCCTGGTTCCCGTATTGTTTTTTCTGCAATGCCAAAGATATGTTTACTGTGGAGAAAAAGTACACATTTCACCAAGTTCCTGTGCAGCGGCTGAAGAGGGTACGCATTGTGGTGTCTGATTGTGGTGTGACAGGAGCTGCAGAATGCCCACAGTGAAGAGATCATGGGCATTCGCAGGGAGGAGGAGATGGAGATGTCGGAGGATGACTCAGACGAAAACCCCAGCAAGAAAATGCGGCTGGATGACTCAGGTATGTCCAGGTATAAATGTTATTAAGAGCCGTCTTGCACGACATCTTTGAAGTACAAGATGTGTACCTAGCAGGTCTATGTTGTAGAAATAAGCTCAAGTGGAAGAATTGTCCAGTCTTTTTTAAGCGTGAGATTAGCTTTCGAATATGCCCATGGATATAAGTGGTATTTTACAGTCCCAAATGATGTGCGTCGGGAGCCTTTGATAAAATCGTTTCAGATGGAAAACAGGCAGTTGAGATTGAGAGTTTCTTCCACCAAAACTCTTCGAAAGCCCTCCAGCTTAATTGCAGGATTTGTTTGGGGAAAGCACCTGCAAAAACAACACCTATCCTTCCTCGTTTTGAAGAACAGATCTAAAATATTTTTATGCCTTTCTGAATGTAGAATAAAAGGGAATCTAGAGCTCATTCCTCCAATTAAATTTTGGGTTTTGGAATAACATGCAGGTATGTTTGGGAGGGTGTTTATTATTATTATTGGGTTTGTTTTGGGAAGGTTTTCTGATCTATATCTGGGACAATCCCCAGGAGAGATTGTAGCCTGGCTGTCTCAGTTCTGTTTTTAGGTTGTTTGAGAGTAGCATTTTCATAAGCTCTTGTGCGGTTTGGGGGCGTGTTTAGGTTTATTTGGAAATGCTCAGGAGCGTTTGGGAAGGTGTTTATGTGGGTGGTCCACTGTGTGACAGTGTTCCTGTCAATCCCGTCCCCCACACTTGCTGGTCAGCGCTGGGCACACAGGTCTGTGCCCTGCGGGAGGAGAACGACAGTCTTCGCTGGCAACTGGACGCCTACAGAAACGAGGTAGAGCTGCTAAAACAGGAGCAAGGCAAGATGCAACGTGCCGAGGATGGTTCCGTTAAGGAGCAGCAGCTGCCGTTCCTGCAGCAGAGCATGCTGGGAATGCAGCAGGTACTGCCGGACCACCCACTGCTCCCCATGCCTTCTGTACTCACTGAATCAAGAAATTATTTCTGTAAATATCTGGCTGCATAAATGGGAGAAAATAAGTCACCCTTGGTAACAGCAGCCTGTAAAGGGTCATGTGATTTAGCATGATCCAACCAAGTGAGCATTTGTGACCCAAGCTGCATAGCCCTTCAAGGTGACACAGCTCTGTGCTCCTTACAGCAGCTACGTAGTCTCCAGGAGGAGCTGAGGAGTAAGGAGAGGGATCTGGAGTGGACCAGGGAGGAGCAGCGCTGCATGGAGGGGGAGCTCCGGACCCTGAGGGAAAAGGTGAGCCACCATTCAGAGGACGAACTCCCCCGCGAAGCATGGGAAAACTCGACTGGCATCCTTGGCTGTGTTTTCACATCATTTATTCAATTCCCAGTGCAGAGTTGGTAATACGTTGCAAAAGACATGGAATCGAACAAGTCAGAATTTTGACTGGAAACTAATTGAGGGCCACTTGTCTGGGTGAGATGGGAGGGGGCGGGATTGCACTCTGGAGACCAGGGGTCCATTTTAGAAACAAACCCTGGAACCCAAATAGCACATGTCAAGCCAACACAGCCAGACCACAGTGAGATAGAGAAAAGATGTTTAGGTGACGGTCCCCACCTCAAGAGCAGAAAGAGCAGGACATTCAAGTGGCAAATGACCTCGTGTTATTATTTTCCACACGAAGACTGGCTGTAATGCCCAACGAGCTGAAATGAGTGTAGCGATTTCCCTACTATTAATTTTGTCATGGATACTATTATCTAGTAGGTTGTTGGTCTTCTTTACATCTTACCTATTAGAGTTTTGTCTGTCATGTTTCTTTGTCGGCAGCTGCAGAAGAATGTGGATGCCGTGGAGGTGAACCACATGGAGATGTCAGAGAAGGTGGGCCTGGCCTGCTCTACAGCCCCACCCTTCTGTCAGTCTCTGACCTGCTGTAGTAACATCTGGCACTCTTTAGTCTGTGATCTTCTGTTCATCCTTTTATCCTCAGCCATGAAACTCTACAAACACAAGATCTGATACAATTGGTTCTGCATGTATGGTTTCCTCTCGTTTTCCAGGGAAAATAATCAGAGCTTATTTAGGGAAAGTAAGCAAGAGGGGGTTTTTTTCACTGCACATGCCGTGTTGTGAAAAAGCGTGAAAGTGCCTCGTTATTGACAGGGGAAACAGCAAACGGCACGTCTCCGCTTTCGGAGAAGCGTAATGGACGTTCAGGAATGGAAAACACTGCCTCTACTGGGCAGTAAGGAATATCTCCAGGGTTGGGTTTATACTATTCTGTCAAGCTCTACGGGGGTTTCAGAAAGCTTTGAAAAGTCCGCACTGAGGTGTTTTCCGCTGTCAGGAGTTCTATAAAAAGCATCGCAGACATGTCTGAGATTCAGTGCGCGGCTCATGGCTAGATTTCCAGCGCCGTTTGAATCCTCTGGCGCTGTCATGGAGGGGGAGGGTGTTGTGCTGTTCCATGTGAACCTGCAAGTGTCTGTGTGGGCTGGCCTCTTGAGCACAGGCTCTCTGCATCTCCTTGTGTCCACAGCGCCTGAACGGATACACAGGGAGCCTCCATACTGGCCAAGACAGGAGCAGCGAGCCGACAACACGGGGCCCTGCCGTTTCTGAAAAGGAGGCGCTGTTGCTCGGTAACGGCACACCACGGCACAATTTTTCATATGTCTGCAACCGAACGCATCAGTGGGGGAGGGGGTAACTCCAGTGGGGGGGCAACAGGGACAGCCTTCAAGCATATAAGTTGAGGGAATTGGTCTGTGTGCAGGTTAATGCCAGAAGTTACCCCACAAAGATCTGTGAATGCAATCAAAAAACTAAAAACGCCAAAAGTCTCGTATTTTGTCTGGTTGTTTATGGTTAAAGTTAGGGCTGGGTAGGGGTTAAAGTCATCATGCACGCGTGTGTGTGTGTGTGTGTGTGTGTGTGTGTATGTCTGTTCGCACATGCACCTGACTGGCACCCCCGGGATTCGAATGACTTTGATGGGATTGGCGTGCAGAGCACTCACCCCATTTAATTTGCAATAAGCATGCACACACACATAGATGCACATCACCGACACACAGCACTGGTATAAGCCTGACAGACTGGACTAGTGTATGCTGGTTATGGGTAAGGGGGAGGCAGAGATGGATTTAAGGGCCCCCTGCGAATACAGCACCGAAGAAGAACGTGGTTCCAGGACAAGGCAGAGGAGAGATAAAACGTAATAAAACAATGACGGATGAAACGCCCAGTGCTCTCGTTGCTGTACCAGATAGCAGAATCATACATGGAACATCTCCCATGTAAATTTCTGACATTATCATGGTTTTGTTAGATTTCAGTTTTTACTAATTTACCTGATAACATCCATATGGCATGTATAAATAACCGAAAAAAGCTTGAAGAAACAGGATCGGCTCGACACCTCCAGTGCCGCCGCTCCCTTTTTCGCAAACGTTCCTTTAATCCACTGCATGGAAAAGCAAGCAAGCGACGCTGGGAAGGAAAAAAAAGTTACATTTGTGTTCCCACGGCAACACACCCAGGCGAAGTAGACCCACAGTCGCAGAGCAGGACTACAGCCAGACCACAGCTGCTGTGCGTTTAATTTAAAAATCAGATGCATTGTCCGTAAGCTCCCCATTCCTTTGCCTTGGGGAGAAGTACCACACCATGAAAGTGGGAGGGAATTGCAGGGGGAATTGAATTAGGTTCCCCAGTAATTGGCAGTGTTACGCCATATAAATCAAGGAAATAAATATTGGCTCTGGGCTCTCCAGAGACTGCCGTGTTCCCTGCCTCCACACTGCTGCACTTCCTCTCCAAAGTAATCAACTGGAGTGCTGCCTTCTGCCCGGGCTGCTAAGTTTTATGGCTGCATGAGCCCTCGTCATTCACGTCACCCATCTACCACTTGCAGACTCAATCCCAAAAATGTGTCACCGAACCCCCACACCTTGTCCTTCACAGGGATCATCTCCACCTTCCTCCACGTCCACCCTTTCGGAGCCAATATCGAGTATCTGTGGTCGTACGTCCAGAGGCTAGACGCTAAGGTAACAGCACGCCAGGAATAAGTCCATTTCTATGAAGTAGCAGCTAAATTTAAATAATCCTTATTGTAAACCAGCATAGGCAATACGTGTTCCTGTTTATTTTTTTTATGTATGCGTTTGTTGTTATGGAAACCGCGACTCGTCCATGAGGCGTTTTTTTTTTGTGTCTTGTCACAAAGCAGGAGAGGTAATGTGCTAAGCCTGTCGTTACACGGGTGAGGGTGGGCCATACTTCAGGCTACAATAATAAGTATTATGCCTCCCTTTGTTTGCAAATGTCTGACAGCCAGCGGCCCGGGTGGAAACACTGGGACACATGCCCTCTGGGGCATGACCCTTGACCCCTCAGCACCCCACGTGTATCAGTTTGAAGCTTTAAGCGGTTTCATTCATTCTAATTACCAGTGGTGGTGGATGACATCCGTCAAATCGGTATCTCCTTTATGCGTGGATGATATGGTGGAACAGAGCTATATAAATGCATTTCCTGAATCTGAGCCCCAACGGTGCCCCCATCAGGTCTCAGCAGGGGAGCTGGAGGGTCTTATGACACGGCTGCCACGGATGTTCAAGCAGGAGTTCAGTGGTGTCGGCGCCACACTGGAGAAGCGCTGGAAGTTCTGCGGCTTTGAGGGCCTCCACTCCGTCTGACCAGACTGACGAGGAGGCTCAGCTGGAGGAAATGGTTCTGTGTAGCCATTCCGGCCGTGAGCATCTC
>JABFEB020000001.1:43060457-43103087 GCA_019775895.2 Stomatorhinus ivindoensis | reverse complement strand
GGGTTGGTTGTGGGAAACGGCCTTTAGTCACAATCCTCCAGAGAGGAAGCTCTACCACATGAGAAAATGGTCTGGCTGCCATCATTTTTTCTGAAGACACTTATCATGGCAAGGAAGGGAAGTGCACAGTAACCATTGTGTGTGTTTTTTACTTGAAGTGGATGAACCCAGACCTCTTGAATGACTGTATAACATTAATTGTCCACTCTGGCTGTCTGAGAGTTCATCCTTAAGTATGGACTTAGGCAACATTTAATACAGACAAAATTTATACTGATAAAGGGCATGTTTATGCCCCTTGCACCATAAAATATAACAAATATATCTTTAAGAGAGATGTTTACTGAATGAGAGTTATTTTTCCACAATATCAGTTTGTCAACAACACATAAATACTGGATTTATCAGCTAAAAATACATGTTTATACTGAATGTATGAATGAAAACTTTTGTTGTTGTTGTCTGTCCTGTGGTAAAATCTGTATTCTGAGCACATCATTGTTAAGTGTGGTTATCTACTTGTGTAAATTATTTTTTATCAAATAAAGACTTTTATCTACTGTAAAATGTTCCACGCTCCTTGTTTTGCCCGAGCTCTCTGTTGTTTTTTTCCCCATAATTTTCTGGTTCCATTAGATT
Source organism: Stomatorhinus ivindoensis (assembly GCA_019775895.2). Lineage (NCBI taxonomy): Eukaryota > Metazoa > Chordata > Actinopteri > Osteoglossiformes > Mormyridae > Stomatorhinus > Stomatorhinus ivindoensis. Next base: position 43,102,448 of record JABFEB020000001.1, on the reverse strand, counting down.
GTTTTTATTCTGTGTGTTGAACATCCTTCCTAGTTCCCAGGAACATAACATTTTTAATTTGAGAAGTCTGTCTTATCTTAAGTCTTATTTTCACTGCACAAAGCTTGCCGGTTACCTTTTTGGGAAATCCTCCGGTAGTATACCCTGTCGGCAGGTTTTTCAGCTCACAGCAGGCCCTCATCTCCAGCTGTGACCTTGCTGTGACATTCCCGACACTGTGCAGCATTTCTGGAATCAGAGGCACATGGCGGGCGAGGATGGTGGCGGTTGTCATCCAGGCAGGAAAGTCAGCCGCCTTGAACGCAGAGAGAGTTTCCGACTTGGACACATAAAATGGGAGGATAAGGAGGATTGTTACCCCACCTCCAATAATCAAAACCAGTGAATATAATCCGCTGGCCCTTTTAAACAGGTGGAGACCTCGACCCCCCTCCCCCACAATACTCAACCCAAAGTTATGTCCTTGGTTTCAAAATCCATGCTGGCAGACAGCAAGGCCTGTGAATTTAACATTGAATATTTATCTATTATGGGGCACATGATCCTGAAAGGCCTAAAACAGAACTAAGCACACTGTATAAATACAAAGCAAAAGCCGTAACTTGTTAGCCAGTTGATACACAGAGATGAATTTGAAGTCAAAGTCTCTTATGCCCACTCGTGACAACACAAGCTTCCAACATATATTGGTTTGTACAATCACCATCTGTATGGCATTAGATGTAAACGGTTCAGAAAAATCTGCCAGAGTCTTAGGCGCCTGGTTTAGTTCTTAGATCCTAGCCTGCGTTATTTTCTGTTTTTTTTCAGCTCTCTTAGTCTCATTTGTACAGTAGCTGATCAGTTTTACCTCTTTCAGATTTCTCTCTGCTGCAGTAAGAGGCTGGACTTCCTGCTGCCTACTGCTGTTGATAGCACTCATTGGTAGTACCAGTCCTAGCCAATGTGGCACCCAAGGTAAACATCAGCACTGGTGCCCCCCCCCGTCTGAGGTAAAGTGAAATTGGCCCCTCCTCAGATGTTGGCACCCTAGACGGCTGCCTATGTCGCCTTTAGGATCGACTGGACCAGCTGACTGGAAATCTGTCAAATACACACCGTGACCAAAGTGGCTCATTTCATTTAGAGCTCTATTCACAAGTGTGTTTATTTGTGGCTGCCACGTTACTATAAGCAAAGGAAGCGCATTAGACGTGCCATTCTGGTCTCTTCTGTTTGACTTGTGTTTATTGTGGTCTCCAGCTTATGCTGACAGCCCTGCCGTGGCATTTCTCATGTAACTTGTTTTCGTAATGATTGTGGCTTACAGATTGCACTAGTTTGGCATTTTTCACATGTTAGATTCCAGGGTAATGATTTGTAACGCCCCCAAATCCACTATAAATGAGACACACGCTGTTGTTTTCCTTTTCTCTTGCAACGCCAAAGGCAGCGGCCAAGCATTGACAGTCCTATTGGTTCCCATGGTCCGGGAGAGGAGAAGCAGCCTTATACAGGTTCATAGGGTCCCTCTATGCTCTCTCCACTGACCCCCCTCCCCCCCACTCTATTGTTCTCCTTTGTCTGCCAGTGATATCACGAGCATGCAGAGAGAAAGGCCGTTTCTTTGTTGTCCCGTGTCCGCTGGGGACTTCCTATTGTTGCTGCATTAATGGGATCCGGGAGATGAAAGCACTGGGAAGGGGGAGGGGTGGCCTTCCCCAAAACACAGGGCCAGAGCAAAGGCCCCAAAAATCGCCATTAATCACCGGGGGCCTGTTTTCCGACATGTCTGACCGCTCTTCCCTCATCTCGACCCACTCACAGGAAACCCAGCAAGCGCACCCCCCGATTCGACACCCGACAAGGCGGCTCATTAAAGTCACTGTGACCATGCGCAAGCCTGTTCATGAAATATCACAACAGCAGCTAATTAGCATCAGCCTTTGTACACTTTGAGCAGCCCCAAAGAGAATTACTAATAGAAGACATTTTCCCTCTTTTCAAATGTCTCACATTTCAGAATAATAAGGTTCTATCCCCCTGTTGGGCCATGTTTCTGTTTGCTTGGCATTTACATGTATGCCTGAGTAATGTTTTAATTGTAATTTCATTGAAGTTTCGTTTCCTATAATCAGTATCCTTTACATTATCTGTGTCCTTTTTATTTTATTTGCTGTTATTAGCAAAGCAATGAAATTATTTTGGAATTCGCAAGTCAAGATTCCCTTCTGTTGCAGTTAGCAGACATCATCCACTGAATGCCAAGTAGATGGTACTGTAGCTCAGCAACTGGAGAACCTTACAGTAAGGAACTTAAGCATAAATCATTTCAGTAAATGGGCCAGCAAAGTGGAAAACTGTAAAAGCACACAGGAGGAAACAAAGTCTGCCAAGCAATTAAATGAATAAGTTCATTTCATTGTTCACTCATGCATGCAGGACCGAGAACATTTGAGCAACGATGGATGGCAGAAGCACAGCTGCTTCCTGGCCAAAGGTGTCAGGAGACCTGCTGTCCTTCACAAACGCTAACCTCTATTTTCTGGCGGCTCTACAAGCCGAGTGTCCGCCTCTCTGACATGGCTGACGCTGACAGTGGGATGTCAAAAAAAAAATCCCATAAGTTCACAGTGGCGGTTCCACAGGGAGACTTCTTTGTTACTTTTTGCCCTTTGGTTCCTTCTATTTTTCTTTCCTTCTTGCAGTGATGTGGGGTCGGGAGGTCGACTCTGACAGGTAGTGCAAAATATTTTGGAGCTGGTTTCACACGTCAGTATGTGAAATACGTGTCTGCCTCGTTAAAAAGTCATCATTATTTGGTGGGTGGACACACAGGCATAAGTTTCAAGTTATATACAGTTGTAGATTACCTAACATTAATGAGTTTTTTTTTAAGAATTACCATTTCCATTTTTCACATTATATAATTTACTTCAGCGGGCTATCCTTTCAAAATTAACTATAACTGGATGGTGCTTGGCTGTCAGCATAAGCACAAAGGCCAGGCAGTCAGCTAGGTGGTTGCTGACAGGTGTCAGGTTAAGTGCACGCCGCGCCCAAATGTGGAAAATGTTTTGGGTGTCAGGGTGAACGCGCTGGAGATTGAAACACTTTAATCCAAAGTGACATACTGAATATTGGGAACGCGGGATCAGACGGTTCCTGACGCATTTCGCAGTTGCGAGCCTAGCTCAGGGGCCCAGCGGTGAAATCCTCAGCCGACCCCAAAAGTTGAACCATCAACCTTCTGATTAAAGCACAGCATCCACCCTGCTGAGCCGCACGCTGTCCCCTCGGAGAGAGATGCAGGTTTGAGGTACAAATCTTTCAGCTGTAAGTGTCCTGGTCGGTGGCCCTGCTCTATATCTCCAGCCTCCTTTCTCTTCTCGTCTCTGCGTTTCCTCCCCGGACACCGGCGGTCTGGAACATAGCAGCTGTTTATGTGGCTTCATGGAGCGTCGCATTAAATTCCCATTATCGGTGCAGGGAGGAGTTTATGGCGTCTGGCTTTCTGGGGGCACGTGCAGCGTCCAGCATAGCTGCACCGCACCACACCACACGGAGAGAGTGGATGAGAAAGAGGGTCATGCAGAGGAGAAGCTCTACAGGGGGGGCAGTCAGAAACACAGTCATATCACATCGGGAGCAATTAACACCCTCCAATATGAGGCCCCTCTGTGCTACAGAAAGCAGGTAAAACAGGAGAAATTCATGCGTGCATTTAAATCTGTTTATCATCATTTCAGTTTTTATCATCTTCTATAGAAAATATATGTGTTCCCTGCCCTTTTTTAGTACTAATGGTTATGGTATGATTGCACAGTATCCACAAAGGCTAACACTACTATTGTAGTAGTACAGTCTTACTTAATGTATTAATTAACCAGTTTCACCATGTCACTCATCATTAATCCATCATAGTTCATGCATTTCATGCAGTCACAATATTTGTTCATGATTTAGCAAGTGTTACCCCACAGACTAATATGCATGCATACAGACAGTGTGTGTGTCTGTGTGTGTGTGTGTGTGTGTAGGGGGGGGGTTGCATATATCACATTTGAGGACCAGATTGTCCCCAAAGTGTAGTAAAAACTGAAAATCTTTTGAGGTCCCAATTTGGATAACATCAGTTTTATAAAAATCTGTGAATGCAATCAAAAAAAAATAAAAATGCCAAAAGTCTTTGTATTTGGGTTGGTTACTTATGGTTAAGGTTAGGGGTGGGTAGAGTTTAAGGGTGTCGTGATTGAGATGAGGGATTTTCCCATAGAAATGGATGGACGGTCCCCATTTAGATAGGTACACCAACTTGTGTGTGTGTGTATTGAGCAAACTCAATCTTCCCTCAATGCATGTATTTTTTTAATGTTGGGGGGGGTTCTTTATGGAGGATCACCTTTTGCCCATGCTATTCTTTTAGAAGGTTTACGTCCTACTCAAATACATCGTTTGTTCAGGTGATTGTATTTAATGGGTAATTATCAACATTTTCAGCTAGACTCATGGCTCGGTATGCAGGATATATACAGGCAGGGGAAAACCACAACTGCAAACGTACTCATACAACAAGAACCATATACTACAGCATCCTCAAACCTCTCTGCAAAAGCTGTTAAATGCTATATTTATGAGGCGCTACTTACATAACAAAGACACTTTTCATTCAGGCCAGGCAACGTTCCCCCTGTGAACACTCATAAATGGTGGGCGCATACCATATTTCTCGTCTATAAGATGTTTTATATTTCGCCTCTTGCCGTGGCCTAGCATAAAGGGTAGCAGCTTGAAGTCATCTTTGTGGAAGCTACCCTGTGGTTCCTAGCCAGGGCCTGAGCTGAAAATAGCAGGAGCAGCAGAAGGTGTGGACAGTGGAACCCACGCCAGGACCCTGGCCATTGGCTGGCTCTGGCTGCAAATGCCACATAAACCCTTGGGATGTATGTAAAAAAAAAACAACATAGCAAATGTCATTGTAGGGGTCAGATGGCCTGCAGACATCACAACGGAGGTTTATACTCTCTGATTCTAGGATTTTTTAAGATGGGGGGGCATAAATCATACAGAGGGGCCAACCTTATCATTAGCCAATGATATGTTTGGAATCACTGAGTAACGGGGAGGGCCACTGGAGCAGCCAATCACTTTTCAGCTGGGACCAGTGGCCCTGTGGCCCTGCTCTTGTACTCACCCTACTCCCCTGTCTTGAATGCTATCTTTTTTAATTGCAGACACAAACATTTATTTAGAGACTCCTCGTAAATCATTACCGTCCAGTTACAAGGGATCGCTAGATATTCTGCTACGGGAGTCTGCTTCCACTTTGAGAGGTTTGGAACCAGACAGTAAAACTGAACAATGACAGTCAATGCCAAGTGCTGGGAGGCCACAGTCCATCTGCCATCGCAGTGAGCTGCTTCCGCTCGCCCGTGCTCTGTGGGCCCACGTGCTCCTGTGAGTTTGCAGGGGCCTGAGTCCACTGCCAGGTTCTGCCCAAGCATTTTCCTACCTCTCTTCTTATAATATTTATGGGTAAGTGTTGTGAAAATCTATCGGTTTTCATAAGCAGAAGCTGATTGGAGGGCTATTATTTCAAAACATGTCAGGGAAGTGTAATTGATTGTCATTCTTCTCAGCCAGTCATTGATTGATGACTGGTTCTGGAACATATTTCTCCAGAATATAAAACATAAAGGAAAAAACACAATCTATTAAGAAAATTGTTTATGCTCACTCTGCTTTTTGATTGATTGAGGTTTTTCCACTGCCTGCTTCAGCGTATGTTCCTTTTACAGCTGTCATTTTGTGACTTGGCCACCAGAGGGGGACGAGGAGCAGCATCAGACTTGCACTTTCCAGTTCAAAAGTCTGTTGTAGTTGGTTGCGTAATTACTGAGTCAACGTCTGCATCTGTATCTAGGTAAAGTCCCCACTTAAGCTGCACATTGCTCAGTCTTCAGCTGCTCTGCCTGAGTGTGTGATGTTCCAGAGTAATATCACAGAGTACCAATATACTGCTTTTCCAATAGGTTTTGTTTACTGGGTGCAATTTTCCCATTTCTAGCCAATTATTCCGCTTGGGGTCCCTAAATCATATCCTACACTGAGGCACATCCTGGATGGGATATCAATCCATCACAGTGCACTTACACACCTAATTTGCTAAACTACATGTCTTTGGACTGTGGAAGACAACCATAGTACCTAGAGGAAACCTGCGCAACAGTGGTGGAACACCAGCTAGTAATCAAACCCCAACCCTGGAGGACTGAAGTAGCCCAGTAAGCCAGCATTCCATGCCCCCCCCCCCCCCTGTGGGCACAACCTTGCTGTGCAGAACCCTTGTGAAAATGATAAAAAGAGAAGCTAGACCCGTCTTTTCTTCCGAGGACAGGTCCTCGGCTACAATGGAAGAGATTTTTCCTGGGTGACAGCAGTGCGTGACATTGACTGGCCCTCTGAGAGAGAAGCCAGTCACATTGTGACCTTGAAGGCTCCCACAACGGCGGGAGACAAAGAAGCGCCTTGTTCTGTATGTTACTGAAGATTCCATTCGGCCAAGAGGGAACTGCAGAGGCCACAATAGTCTAAAAACGGTGACACACTACTGGTTCAGCACCATGCAAACAATAAGAGCCACTTATGCAGCAGAGCCTAAATAATTCTCAATAAAGAGATTTATAAAAGCAACCTCCAGAATGTAATATAGAACGTAATGAATAAATGTAATTCATAAATTATTGCTCCTTTGTGTAATTCATAGAACTTCTTTGCTTGCAGTCTAGACAATAAAAGACAGTTAAGATTGGGGAAAATGACTCATCAGCTCACATTGTGTAACAAACACGCTAATAAATATGAAGTAATCAAATAAAGTATTTGCTGTTTAAGCAAACCTTCACAATAAAGTAGGTTTTGCTATTTAGCATTAGGGAGATAAGTGAATTATGGAGAAAATTTCTAAGAAAGTTTCTGGAATTGATCTGAAGTCATTATGGTAAAGGACTAAAAGCGTCGCGTAGTAAGCTGGCACACTAAAGCAATGAGGTTACATTATACAGCTCAGGGCATCTCGACTTCCTTAAGCCCACAGAGGCTTGAAGACCTGGGAACTGAATGACGCCAGTATCGACTGAGCTTTACCACCAAGTGAGGACGTGCCCTCCTCAAAGTGAAGAGGTTCATGAGAAAGCCAAAATGTTTTTGACACGGTTACACACAGGAGCCATGAAAACGAGAGCAAGCGTTATTTTCCTCAAAAAACGTTTTTTTTTTTCCCACTGAGGTGCTGTTCACAAAAGCTTAATTTGAATCTGAATATTTATATACCGTATAATGTAGACAGCCATCCATAGTGACTTTGTGTGCTATAATACTTTTAAAAGAATCTCCAAAAAATTATTATAATCCATTGCCGTAAATTATCCTGGGATGGCGGGGGGCTTGGGGGATTGTAACCACACCAAATTATCAATCAACACCAGCCAATACATGACTCCCTTAGCCCCTCCAATGTTCAACCCAAAGTTATGTCCTTGATATAATCTAAAAGCATACATGCATATGCGAGTTGTGTTTTGGCATAGGTGTGTGCGTGCGCAGCCTGATGGGGGAATATTTTGATCCATTTATTTTAATCACATTGTGCAGATTGAAACCCTCCATTATTCAGGAGCTGGACAGTGCAGTAAGCAAGCTAATGGACAGTAATTCAACCGTCTTTCTATTCCATTACTCCATCCGTCTCAATTAGTCACACCATAACAGATAGTTCTTACACTGTGATAAACATGGTTCCAGCTATTGGCTTTGAAGCTGATTTTTATGCTAATGCACACATTTAAGTCATGGTTTTTACAATAGCCGAATTTCACTTACGTGGTGTTAGCAAGCCTATACACGTGTAACAACAGCCACTTTAAGGGCTGCCGCCTGAAATTCCATTTGGTGAGATGATGAAATTGAAAAGCAGTGAAAATTCATTTGCCAACAGGGAAGATTATGGCCTTTCTTGACTAAAGTGATTAGCGGCGGTCTCTTGGATGGCTTCAGCCGCTGAATGAAAGCTAATATACCTCACCAGCATCGGGAGACTTGGCAGATTGTGCGACTGCAGGGCCATACAGCAGTTATTAAGAAATTAAGCGAACACTGCAACAAATATTTAATTTTTGCTGAGTAAGGTTTATTGCATTTAGCCATGAAAGAAGTACTTTTTTAAACCCAGTACTAATGGTTTAAGACAGATTTTGTCATGACTTGGAACATTTTTATTAGCTATCATAAAATCAAATCTGCCATAGAATCCCTATCTGGCACGCCCATCCATCATACCAGGTCTCCTGCCCCCTGTGACCAGCGGTCCACAACACTGCAGGAAACAGGAAACAGGGGGACTTGGGCTGCTGACTGGATTGAGGGCCAGGACGAGCTGAACCAGAAAGCAGACCCACTTGCAGAGGCCTGGAAACCCCCAAATCATTCAAGATTCAAGATTCAAGAGAGGTTTATTGTCAATACAACAATAAACACAGTATACAATGTATTGAAATGCCGTTTCACACAGACCCTTCCATGGTGCATTAGTAAAAGAAAGAAACAAGAAATCAAGAAATTACAAATAAATAATATCTAACTAAACTAAACTAAATTAAGTGGCTCTATGTTTAAGTAAACTATCTGTACACTAAACAGGACGGGACAAGGTATCTGAAAGGGGCAAGAACAAAATGATAGCCACCTGGGATCATGAGCCCACCACCACCCACAAGACAGAAACCAGCCACCAGAAGCCCAAGGACAGATGCTGGTCAACAGGGCCCATGAACCCGAGGGGCTACCCACACCACCAAGCCACTAACAAACATGGGGAAGACAGTCCTGTGCTAACTGTCCCAAAAAACGACTGGCAAGGTGACATTTCTGAGCCTTGTGCTCAAAGAATAATCCATGAGCGCCGCTTACTGCTCTCCGGCTCTAAATGAGCCCACCCCAGAGCAGGTTCAATTAACCGAGTAGTAAAGTTGGGGCAGTTTTGACAGACATCACATCTCCATGCCCATGTGACCTTAGGGTAGATGATATCAATTCAACAGCAGATTTCCAAAGCTAACTCAGTCCACGTGATATGTTTTCAGGAAAATATCTGTAGGCTTAGTTAGTCTTGGAAATTTAATGTTGGATGACGTGAGGACTGATTATGTTATTGGTTCCCAATACTGTAACATATGATGAGGGAGCCTGACTATCGACCATTGGCAGTATCACCTCAAACCAAAAAAAAAAAAGGATCGCTGTGAGCTTTGTCATCTGTGCTCTCTGTCGCTGGGAGAAAACAGCCAAACAGCAGAGTTCCATGGGGTCCTGTTTCAGAAGGCTTCCCATCATAATCCTCAAAAAGTGTGATCCCAAAAAGTCACACCTTCCACCGAGAGCTGGAAATGGAGTCATTGCAGGTGTCTGTCAGCTGACAGGGACCGGAGGCAGGTGACGCTGTCCTGCGAGAGCTGGAAATGGAGTCATTGCAGGTGTCTGTCAGCTGACAGGGACTGGAGGCAGGTGACGCTGTCCTGCGAGAGCTGGCAGCAGGGAAGGACAATCAACACGGCCGGGATAAACACTGGCAGCGTGCGGCACGCTAAAGTGCACCAAGCATTTAAATCAGTATATTCTAGCTTCCTGGGGTAGCATGTCAGTTCCTGGGGTTCAAGTCTCCATCCCACATGTGCACGTGTTTCATTTGCATGTTGTCCTTGGGTTCTCTGGTTTCCCCGTTTCCCCCGCCAGGCCAAAAACATGCTGAAGACTTCTGGCTTCACCATGAATACCTAAACAAAGGAGGGCTGTAGATTCTTTATATTTGTGGTGGTCCTATGGTTCCGTGGAACGACACTGCGAGGGCGGAGCAGACCACAGCATTCATACATGCCATGCTGGATTTTAGAGGGAATACTTACTGGTCACACACATCTCGATTTGAGTTTGACATGCTCCTGGGTCAACAAGGGAGGGGCTTTAACCAATCACATTCTTCATTGTATGACATCACCGCATTAATTGCAACCATTCAAGGCATTCAAACTGTTTCACTGTGAATGCCTTTTGTTAAGGGACATGTCACAGATATAAAAGAGGAACATGCTGACCTGCAAAGGCCGTACTGAGCCATGTAATGGTGCATCTTTATTTCATGATTAGAGATGGGTAGTTCAGGTCCAGAAAATAAAAATCCAGACCAAGGTTTTGTCTCAACCAACCAGTTGAGTGCTCTGTGAATGTGACTCTTTATACTTAACTGCTTTGTTGAAACAAAATCTTGCACAGGACTTGAATTACCCACCTCTGTTCCTGATGATAATAATAATTACAATAATAAAAGCAACAACAAAAACAATAATAACAGGAAGCATAATAATATCAAGGCTTGAACCTGCAACCTGATCATAAGCACTAACCTGCTAGAGCACCCCCACCCCAGGTTTGGTTACTGGGGGACTAGAAGCATTGAGTTTGAAAATGAGAAAAAAACAACAGACCAATGTGGGGACGTCATACAAAGACAGTGATTGGTTAAGGAAGTGAAAAGCAGGCCCCTCCCTTGTTGGCCCAGGGACACATCAAATGTGGTGAAATCAGGACGTCCTACTGGTGACCACAGTCTCTCCTCATTGCTGGTGGCTGCTGCAGCCCTACTTTGCAGGTGGCATGAATTTTGATTGTAAGGACAGATGAATTTCCGACTGCAGACGGCCTACACAATGCAGGGACGCCCTGTGGTGATCGCCCTGAGAAGATCTAGAATTTATAATTCAGTCTTAATAAAATTTTAATGAATTCTCTACTTTTGGTGCAGACAAAAATTCTTAAATGGAATCCTTAAGTAGCCAATCTGCTTCATGAACCCAATTTGTTTTCAAATGATTTTACATCAGGGTCAAAGCTCCTGAATAATAGCCAGTGGTGTAGCTACCCTTTGGGAAATAAATCTAATTCCCTGCGCTACTCATATGTTTCATTTGTTTCATGAAAACTGAAGCGACAGGAGCCCTGCCACAGAACCCGAATGCAGAACAATGGAGGTAGATGAGGGATGCAGCACGGCAAACACTTCCCAGCTTTGGGTAGGAAATAGGGTCCGTTTCCTATTCATTATTTCTGAATTCTCAGCTTGGCAAGATGCTGTTCGCAGGTCACAGGTTTCCCTCTACATAGAGATCGCATGTCCTGTATTTCAACAGCCGGCCTGAACACGGTTTATGTCAGCATTAAACGGTGTAAATTATTTCCTAGGATCATGCCCACACAAGCCTAAGGCCCTATGATGCCACAGAAGTCATCAAAGGTCCAGTGAGGCAGGACTGCGGAACTGCACACACTGCAGGGAGTTAGCCAAACCACAGTCTTTGGCAACCCGCTAGCGCCACCTAGTTGAGCCGTCTCATAAAGTGTTCTGGGATGGGTGCCAAAGTGCATGTCGAGTGCCTTCAATAGATAGTTACTCCCAGAAAACAATCCAGCATTTTTAGCTAATGTTGAGGTATGCAAAAACCCAACTGCTAGGGCCATTAACAGCTGATGACATTGCAGCATCGATCACTCCATGCACACTTTTATGCTGCATTACACACATATCATTTGGCAGTGGTGGATAGTTCACGGCCAAAAAGTAAAACTTCACACCAGAATTTTGTTTCAACCAACCAGTTGAGTGTAAAGAGACACAATAACAGAGCACTCAACTGGTTGGTTAAAACGAAATCTTGGTCTGGATTTTTACTTTCGGGGCCTGAACAATCCCTATCTTTTGGATAGTTTTACTATGATCCACTCCTGTTCCATTGTGTGGTTCCCATATACGTTGCTGCTCTCAGTGGCATCTGCCCCAACTTTTGACTGGGGTGGCCATCAGGAGCCAGTTATATTCATGGGGGTGACAAGGGGTGAGTTAGTAGTTTCTGGAACCCCGCAGCACAAATCAGGGGCGTGCTTCCAAAACAAACCTACCGACCATTGTGGACGATAAAATTTATATGAGCTGGCAACAGGGACGGCTGCAAATTTTTCTGTCAACCCCCCACCCACCACGCCCATACCGGCCACTGGTTGCTGCCGTTAGGGTTTCCCATACTATGGCTGTGACATGCGCCCACGCAGACCCACAAATGCAGCTGTTAAGTGTTACAAACTCAGCCACCCTGTTCAGGTCAAACAATGACCTTAACTTACCCATAATGTGTGCGTGTGTGTGCGTGGGAGGCATGCATTTTAATAGACTTTCCTCTCAGGCTCTGGGTTGCTGCAACGTTGACTGGATAAATGATGAATGAAATAATATACTGATTAAATATATGAATAAAATGAGAAGAAGTGTGTAATGAAGATCTTCTTAACTACCACAATACTTTATGGTCTAAGTGAAGAAAGTCCAGTTCGTTTAAGGCTCTAGCACATTTGTAGTCAACCAACAGCATCTCTCTGTGTAGGTCTTCTGACAACTGACAAAAGAAGCAGCTGAATTGAGAATCCACTGCTTTTAGTAGTTATCATAATACCACAAACTTGGTTCTACGTTATGTTATGTCTGTTAGGCTTCTTACCACTAGAGGGCAATATGTATCAGTTGATGAAGTCCAGTGATGTACTTCAGGTATTTCAAGGTCACAGGTGAGAGTTCTCGCTGTAATATAAAAAATCAAATTAAAAATCTAACAATTTCAACGACAAAGTCTCAGTTCATATTCAAATTATTCTCGGCAAGGAATATCACATGTCACCCCTGTAATCTGGTTTATTTGTGAATATTTTAAATCATATCATTCATAATTCATAAAACGGCATAGTAATTCAGTGGGCGGCATTGCTCTCTCACACCTCCAGGGCTGTAGGTTTGAATCCTGTTCCCCATCCAGGGTCTGTGGATTTGCATCTTCTCCCTCAGGATGTGTGGATTTCTGTCAGCAATTTCATGCTCTGCCTGCAGTACAAAGACATACAGTTGGGCTAATTGGTGTCGCTAACCTGCTTGTGGTGTGTGGGTGCGTTTCCTGCATTGGTACCCCTGCCTTATGTCTCGGGCTGCCTCAGATGACCTCTAGATGACTCTAACCAAGACGCTGTCGATAGCTGGATGGATGCAAATACCACGAGCAATGGGAGTTTTTGATGTATGCAAGGGACACCTTTTCTAACCCAAGCAGACGGCTAATTAAAGCATCTATTACTTGAGCGACTGTCTTTGCCTCATAGACCTTGTATCATGGGTCCATTCTCCACAACAGCTTATTTTCAAGCGCTGTAACACACAGTGTACTGAGTTCATTTGAAACATCTTCATTATCACCATCATTATTTTCCTTAGACTCTCCTAGGTGAGGGTGCAAGTACACTGAAGGTGCAAAGAGCTAAAATAATAATTTACCAAGTAAAAGGAAACACAACACCAGGAACTAGTAGATATCTTAGTTCAAAGGGAGGCTGACAGATAAGACGCGATACCTTTGGAGACTGACCGGTTGGCATCCGTGTGTTGTGCCAGAACGTAGGACAATTATACACACCTTACAAGACTCAGTATGATATTGTGAAGTGTGAGTGTATCAGTTGTTCTGTACAGCCCTCAGTTGGGCATGTGGTAGGAACCAGTGGCCACCGAGGTAGAAAACTGTGGTTAGATACACACGACATGCTAGAACTCAAATGAGTCAAACCTGAGCTCCCTGTATGGTAGGACTGGAAATTACCCAATACCGGATAGATACACTTGGACGACACTTGAGGTTTTGGGGGCGGGCGATATCAAAGCCGAGATGAAGAAAGGGTGACTTTGGCAAAAAATAAAAAAATTTAAAATACCCACACAGGCTTCCACCTCTGAAACCACAGGGTACTTCTTGGAAGTGGCATCAGGTCAGTATGATACGACCATTGTGAAAGAGACCCTTCTACGTAGAAACTCCCACAGCAGGGCTTTGACTTAAGCTACTGAAAACTCCTGCAGTATTTAGACCATGAATCTTGCCCAATATTGGTTCATTATGCTTTTACTTCCTGGTATAATATTTTAGCAACCGGGCCGCGTCTAAAAAGCTGCCCTCACAAGTTGGCTATACGTGGAATGTTTATGAGAATAAATTACTGGAATGTAAAGCATCTTAGCAGTATATTTTCCATGCATAATTTGAAAATTATGGTGACAGCATCTAAGACTGAAAGGGTGAAACATCAAACATGTCATATTTCTGAATTTCTGACAGGCAGAACACACGTTCTATTGATGCTTCACAGATATTCCGAATGTGTGACAGATTATAAAAATATTTGGTTAATTATTAATTATTATGTTAAACCATTTTTATTAGACTGAACGGCAGTTTGAAACGAACATTTCTCGCCTTCTTCCCCTCGCCACACCTGCACGCGCCCACGCTCGCGTGCCTTCGTGCGGTCGCGACTGTAACGGTGCACGTTCCGGGTTTGTTGCGGCGCTCTCGGTGCGTGCAGGTTTTTGAGGCGGCCGCGCCGCGACGCGCTCCGGGCTGATGAGTCACGGTACCGGAAACACCGTCTCCCTGCGGGTGCGGTCTGGAAAAAGACCGATGCCACTGCTGCCGTGACTCACCCCACCCCCTCACAACAGCCACGTGGAACGGAGCACCGGGAGCGAAGGTGTGTGATGAAAACTACCTGTGCCTCCCAGCTGGATTCTTCTGTCTCCAGCTGACTGAGTGCATCCATGTAAATAAGACCGGCGCGTTGGAATCTGCGGGATACCCACGTTTCAGCCCACAGCTCCGTCTGCGTATACAGGCGTTGTGGGAGGTTTTTCCCAGACGGGCGCTTTGGCTCCCGACCCAAAGGCGGCTTGCGGGTAGGAGGCAGATTTCCTACCGACCAGTAGATGTCAGTGTGTACGACACAAGCGGAGCAGATAGGGGCTGAGAAAAGTTCACAGTTCGCGTATCTCCAGTAAAGCGAGCGAACCGCATCAGCTCCGAACGTGCTTGTGAAGAACTGGCATGATGCTTGTATATAAAAAATCATTTTGATTATACACGTATATCACGTTTTTTGTGTCGCTGTGTTTGTTGAGCTTGGTCAGAGTATTGTTAGTATTGTTCGTGCATCGCAAATATTTATGAGCAAAACGCATGTCTTTTCATCTGTCATGTGCGACGTCTCACCTGCCAGGTACCGCGTCTTATCTGTCAGACATTACTAATCTGTAAGATCTTGGCATAGCGTGACATTTAAATGGCCCCTTTCATCTTCCTTGTTTGGATGATTTTCAGACTAGCTAATTGTTTCGGAATGCTGACCCGGCCACCTGGTTAAATCTGTTGGCTGATGGTTCACTAATCTGTGGCTGGACTGCTTTCCCATCCTGATTCGTTATTCTTGATTAACAAATCTTTTCTTATTATTTAGTGAGCTGGTCTTAAGTTTGTCACAGTAAATAAATAGTGATTATCCAATATAAGGTAATTGCAAACCTGGAGTCCATGATAGGTGCATCATACACTATGGGTTGCGATGGACGACAACAATTCACCTAACCACATGTTTCTGGGGCCTGTTCCATGAAGCTGGGTTTCTTGCTTAGCCAGACAAATTGTCAGATTTAACACCCTCTGGGCTAAATGGACTTTAACTTCGTTCACTTATATTTAGCTCAGACTACTTTAAATCTGAAGAGTTACCAGGCTAAACAGGAAATCCTGCTTCATGGAACAGCCCCCTGGACTGCACAAAGAAACCTGTGAAAATGGGGTGAACTCACACATGCACACAGGCTCGAACCTCCAGCCCTGGGCATCTGACATCACCACTCAGACTCCTGAGACATGGGAAAAACATGCTCAAACACCATATATGCACCAGCATTGCATGATATGCCTGTTTATTTTATAGTTGCTTATATGAAGTATAAGGATTTTGGTTTTGCTTATCTTGCATTTATGAACTGTTACTATTTGCAATATTTCTGATGACAGGATCAGAGCTTCAAATGGTTGTGATTGCGTGGTGGTCAGCACTGTTGCATCACACGTCTAGGACCAGGGTTTGTGTCTCCGCCAGGGTACTTTGTGTGTGGAGTTGGTATGTTCTCCTCATGTTGTGGGATTTCCTGTGAGTACCACAGTCCCCCCCCCCGCATGTGTGATGGGATGGTGCCGAACCCTGGGTTGTTTCCTGCCTTGCGCCTGTAGTCTCTGGGATCGGCTCCGGTCCTCCCATGTCATTGAATAGGACTAGCAGTTACAGAACATGAATGGGTGAATGATTTATTCAGAATGCTAACTGCTACATTTTTTTGAAGCAATGAAAACTAAGAGAGCCACAGCACAAGGTAGGGAACACCCTGGATGGGATGCCAGCTGGAATTAGTTGTACTCTGAACAATATAATTAAAATATATTTTAAAATGCCATTCCATAATTCCTCTAGCTTTAATATACTTATCCCATATCTCATATACACACCCATACTCTATAAATGGTTCCTAAAAACCACTCAAATAGCACAAATATTATCGGGGAGGCATTTCCATTATAATTCAAAAAAATATAATTCGTTTGTGGTTCACTTAAGAAACCTCAATAAATCTCCCCAAAATATCATAATGAACCTTTAAAACACCAGTTACCTATTTACTGAACTGTTCATGATGTATTAAATAAGGATTTATGTAGTATGTAGGCCTTTTTATAGTCCTGTGCATTTTTGCAGTACCATACACAGTACTAGGTTTCATAGTAACAACACTGGACATTTAACGGTTATATTTAAAAATAAGAACTAAATTGGTTAAACTGATTGTAAATCCTTCGTTTTGAAACTAACTGGCTGTACGTCGCATCATATTCTTAAGTTAATGGTATTTTGTGTTACTTTTATATGTATGAATCCTGCTTCGCTTCGTTTCGCTTCACATCACTTCGCATCACTCTATTTCACTTCTATAATGGGCTGTCACTGTCATGATTTGTTACTTGGAATTTGTACTCATGCGTATTTCAAATATTTCTCTGACATGCACCATCTCCTCATTGCACCAGGTCTCCCCCGATGTTGGTAGCAATACATAACACTCTGGCAGGAACTCTAATACCAGGCTATAAGTGTATATTGAATGGTATGCTCTTAGTAATCCATCTACTTCAAACATCCTTGCTGAAAGTGATTTCCACCTGAATTAGTAGGTTTGCACTGACCCTAAAGACACCAAGGGAAATTTAATATAAAAATGTTGCTTTGTTTTACTTTCCCCCTCAAGCTATACATAAACATAAGAAAAACCAAAGAAATGCATTGAACATTTTCCTACATCTTTAGGTTGCCTAAACGCTCAGGTGCTATAGCTCATACAAAAAGACCAGGCCTCTAGAGCCACGTCCACCCCCCACCAAACAGAGCACACAACACTTGATACTTTGGCAAGTGGAAATGGACAGCATGTTCAAGAGCTGGGCTTTAACTGCCTATAGACAGCTGTTTGATACAAAAAAACTATGACCAATTGTCTCTTTTGGCTGCCAGAAAAAATGACAATCGATGTAATGAATTAAACATAATTTAGCAAAGTAATCACAGTCAATTCTTTATCATTTACATTTACAGTACTTGGCAGACGCTCTTAGCCAGAGCGACTTACATAAGTGCTTTAAGACTCCACAATGAACTTCCTCCCGATACTAGCTTAATAAAACCAAGGCTATGTATACCATCGACAATACTCTGTTGGGAAAGTTTATCAAAGGTGACGGAGGCAACCGCATCTGATCCATTTGCAGCATTAAATTGTTTTTTGAATTGAATTGAATTGAGTTTTATAAAAAATCAAGGCTTTAGAAATTATAGTAGCTTAGCAATAGAGCTTTGTATTACAGACTAAGATGACACTTTGACACTCCGGTTGTATTCAGGCAAACTCATTCTCGGCTGCACTTTGCTTACCAGAAACAGTGTTACATTAAAAGTAACCTTATTAGAGCTGAAACAGCAAAAAACGCTTTAGGTTCCCACGTACAAAGATAGGTCAGTCCGACCGAAAACCAAAACCAAACCAAATAAACAAATGGGGCTGAAATGAGTTTGCTAGACTACTGCAACCAGTTCTCTCAGCAGTATTACAGACCAGACAGATAAACACTTTCAATTAAATATGATTACTATTGAACTTTTTGGGGATTCTATTGAATATTTCATGCCACTATTGTATGTGTTATATAGATGTTATAGATAACTGTGATAAAATAAAAAATTGTCAGGGCAGACAATTTGAGCTATAGGATTATTAAACTACTGTTTCAATTAAAAGGACCTGGATTTCACTTAAGCACTGAGCTCTTGCTGTGTGCTGATTGGTCAGTCTCCTATAATCATGCATGTGTCACTAATGTTAATGTGAAACAACTGGATGAGTCTTTCAATCAAGGAAACAAACCAGTAAAAGCACAAGACAAACAAACATTTAGTTAAACACAGGAGCCTTTCATATTTGAAGTAGTTTGTAAAACCTGAAGTAGCTGAAAATGTCCTCCTTGACATGGATTACCTGGTCACTCTGACATAACCCGACGAAAGTTTCAAACGTTCATGCATAACAAAGAGGTACAATAAAGGAGAAGAAATATGAGTTGAAATGACAAACTAATCTATGTGGAATTCATGTAGGTAGTTTTAAACTGAAAATGTTGTGTACAGCATTATGTGTTAGTGGCAGAAATGTGATACATTCATTGCATCAGCAATGGACATCTGAGAACAATGAAACAATGAAATTTAAAACTGGGCCAACAGTCGACTTTAACTTCTCTATTAGGAGAAAATGCTTTGTTTTGGTGTAACGAAAACATGCACACATGTTACCGTTCAAACAGCAATGAAAGTTTATGTGCAAACCTACAGAATTTTGTGTTCTCCCTTCTCAGAGCTGAGGGACACTCCACAATACCACCCAATGAGTCAGGTTACAATAAGCGCTTGAGGAGTGGGTCCTGCCATTGCTGTTTTAACATTTCACTTTGTCTTATATTGCTAGATGTTTTCGTCATTCAAGTACATTTAATTAGATCAGACAGCAAGGTCTAAGGGGGCAGACTATGAAATTTCCATTTAACCCTTAATGTAAACTGTGTTTGAATCACTTCCCTTAGCTACCCAAAAAGCATGTTAATGCATATGTACATGTTATTGCTGCTGCTCATGCCTGCAGGCCTGTTGGATCATATCCAGGCCTTGGATCCTGGGGGGCGGAGCTTGCCTGCCTTCCTTGGGTACTGTGGTTTAATTCCCAAAAGACACACAGTCTAGGTTAACTGGTGATCTTAAATTACTCTTAGTCACTGTATATGTGACGCTCTTCCAGGGGATGGTGCCCCATTGGTGATGGCTCCTGTATTTTGCTATATTCTTTCTGTGAGGGGCCCAGCTAGGATTGGATTACTGAAGATGGATGTATAGACAAGTATGGAGAGGAAACCTGTATTACTTTACTGTGCATCATTATAAAGTATATAATAAAAGATTTTTTCAGGTATTTGTACAATAGGAGGAATTAACAAAATAATAAAATAATATATTAAGAACACGATAAGGGGTGGCACGATGGCGCCGTGGTTGTGTGGTTAGAACGGTCGACTTATACCCCTGGGACCAGAGTTTTGTTCCCCGCCCTGGCTCTGCGTGTATTCTCCATTTGCTGTTGTGGGCTTTTCTCTGGTTTCCCCCCACAAACCAAAAACATGCTGAGGTGAAATGAAATTACAACATGGCCCAGAGGTATGAACCAGGGCACAGTGGGGGCATGGATAACCTGCTAAATTCCAGGGTCCCGGCACTTTACAGGGGCCCTTGACTATGTAAAATGATACATAAACTTGGGGGGGGAAGGTGACATTTTATCAGGGGCCCAGAATATCTGGCTATGCTCTTGGGTATATATGTGTGCATGAATGGTATATCACTGTGCCTGGCAATGGGCCGCCCTCTGTTATTCCTGTCTTATATCTGCCTTATACCTGTCTTGGGTATATGTGTGTGCAGGTATGGTGTATTACTCTGCCCGGCAATGAGTTGGCGCCCCGCCCTCTGTTATTCTTGTCTTATATCTGCCTTATACCTGTTGATTCTAGGATAAATTCTTGACCCCTGTGACCCTGCAGAGGACAAGTGCTGTCGAAAATGAATGAACAAATAAAAAAACACACACAAAAAAACATTTTTCTGTATTCCCTTTCTATGAGGTAACTAATTCAGGTGTGAAACTGCAGATCTTGCTGCAGGAAACAATAATTATGTAATTAAAACGTATATTAAAACATATATGATTTCAAAAATTGGCTGTTGTTGAAAATATATACATTTTTATATTTATAAAAAAAAAATAAACACATTCCATTTTTCTTAAAGTGGGTAGATCATGTGATCACCCCACCCAGCATTCTCATGCGACAGTTCCCTGCATCCATCGCACATAGCAGCAAACTGCACAGGTAGCAACCGTGAGAACAGAGCTTGAGAGGTCAACATAGGATAAAAGGGCACAGAGGGGAGTAGACCAGTGGATGGGGTGACAGATGGGGGAGGAACACTGAACCGTGGGCTGCTGACTAGCTGAAACAGCTTTGCTCCTCTCTATGGGTGTCCTGCCTTCAAACCATAAAGAGAAAGCCAGTTGTTATTGCATTCTGCAGGCTCTGCTTCCAGAGAAACAAGACTGACAGTATCAGGACTAAAAATAGACTCAGGCTTTCCTACCCTGGTATGTGCGGCCAGCCTGGAAGTGGCATCTTCTAAAGTAGGCTCGCGACCCAAGTAAAGCATTCAGAAAGCTGAACAGATGAACTCTCCATCATGGGGATTCTTCAGATTTGCAGTTTCCTGTTAGTGGGTTGGGCCAAGTGAATTACATCTCAAGCTAAATATTAATTTTAAGACTGTAATGTCGATTTCCAGATGGGGAATGCAAGGTCTCTTCAAAGCTTCAAAATGCTTGCAGTTTCCATCCAACGTCATCTTGCCTGCAGATTCAGTCTGCCATCACGTAGCTACACTGTTATGCTTTAGATCCCTGGAAAATTTTTGCTTATTAATCCTCCCTTGGCTTGCTGTTTCTGAGTAAACATTCTCCATTCAAGATAAGAGTGCTGTGCTTTGCCATGCGTCAGGACAGATATTC
The DNA here is from genome assembly GCA_019775895.2 of Stomatorhinus ivindoensis. NCBI lineage: Eukaryota > Metazoa > Chordata > Actinopteri > Osteoglossiformes > Mormyridae > Stomatorhinus > Stomatorhinus ivindoensis. The sequence goes on along the minus strand of JABFEB020000001.1, from coordinate 43,081,288 downwards.
TGCCCTAACTCACTCTCCGCTTGGAGATGGAAAGGTCTAGTCTAGGGGTTCCAGACCCTTGGAACGTGGAACAGTACCAGTCCGTGGCTAGTGTACAGGGCCAAAGAACACAAGGGATTTTATGGAGGAGTTGGGTAGCTTCTAAAAAAAATTTATGGCCCCTCATGTTTGCGCGTTGTGTCCTTTCCTGTCTGCAGGAAATGCAAAATCAATCCAACAGCACCACCAATGCGCCGCAGCTGTTTTACGCATCCGTGAAATTTTTGTACTACAAAAACTGACCCACAAGATTGAGAACCCCTAGTCTAGTCAATTAAATTAATACTTCATATCCTCCTGAGACCCAAGGAAAAAAAGTGTCCTTCAGTTATAGGTTATTTATCTTTGGAGGAAATAAGACATCTTACAATTTAGATTTTTTCAAATTTATTTTTATTTTTAATTTCACAGTATGTCCTCTTTAGTCTACAACAGTAATAAATATGTTTCCTTACATCAGTGGAAAGAATGATGCAAAAACAACATGTCCACTACAATGGACATAAATGAATGTGTGGGGTCTCAGGAGGTAACATGAGTATATATGATATACAGTCAAACCTCGGATTGCGAGTAACCTGGTTTGCGAGTGTTTTGCAAGACGAGCAAAAATTCTTAATAAATTTTAACTTGATAAATGAGTGAGGTCTTGCAATACGAGTATTACGTGTATGCTTTGTCTGCCGAGCGTCTCGTGATCACAACGGAGCTGATGGATTTTGGGTAATCGTCTCCCATGCTCAGTCCCAGTCGGCGTGCCTCACTCGCATAGTCAAAGTTTTGTAGAAAAGCACCACCTGAATAAGGGCGTAGCAGTGCGAGCGATACCCACATTTCCACGAAATCGGAAAGGAGGCAAAAGTGGCTATAGGTTCCTTGTTAAAGTGCACAAAAAGAAAAAGATTTCATTGAGCCAACAGATAGCAGTCATTCCGTTAGTTATAGTGAAAGTCATCGTACACAGTCACCCTCCTCTTCTCCTCTCTCATCTCCCTCACACCATCCACGATTCCTTTCACATGTAAAGTGCAGGTTAATTTGTTTTATGTATTTTTACTTTATATTTTGTATTAATCATTTTTATGTGAATATTTTTGGGTTTTGGAACAAATTGTCTGAGTTTCCATTATTTCTAATCAGAAAATTTGCTTTGATATACGAGTGCTTTGGGTTACGAGCACGTTTCCGGAACGAATTATGCTCGCGATCCGAGGTTTTGCCGTACTGTATATACAGACTGTGTATATATCTACAGAGTGGTCTGCTAATGGCCATCTGCAGTTTCATTTAGGCTACAGGAAGCCAGACAGGGGGACTTCCCAAAGGTCACAAGGAGCATGCAGCTTGGGTGAGCTTGAGGTACAGGATCAGGGCGAGGGGGAGCTCAGGATGAAGCCTTGTAGACCAGTGGAATAACCTGCCCAAAAGTCCTTGGAGAACCGCCAGCGTGGCAGCCACACTTTGGCTACATCTACATCCTGGTAGGAAGCTGCAGCCGCTGCCTGCGGAGATGCCTGCCCAGGATTATGCCCTGGTCACCTCTGCCTGGTTGCTCATGGCTGAGAACCCAGAAAGTCAGCCGGACTGCAGGGCCGTCGCAAAAAAACACCACATACCTGCAGCATGTCGACAAACATCATCAGAAGACTAGAGTCGCACCAGTCCTATCAGGATTGAGGTTTTCTCAAGCTATTTTCTCCCGAAAACCCCGCTCCAGTGGGCGAGCGGTGAGCTTGCAGAGAGGAGACTGCAGAGACCATGAAAACCTTGAGGGCAAGTACTTATATTCTAGGGAATACATGGTGCGGCAAACAGACAGCACCGTTAAAACTGCATGCGCAGCTTCTGTGGTGAACAGCGGACTGTTTTCTTGTGCGGGTTTTCACATCGCTGGGCAAGTTTTCCATCGAATAACACAGCAGAAGAGAAGAAAATGTATTGTGACTCATCCTTGTCAACGCCCGAGCAGACTCATTGCGAATGGAATGAGTGCACCACGCCGTATCATGACATTTATTTACTCGTTTTCCTTCAGCCTTGTTCGCATTACTCATTTTACTTTGTTCTACGCGTGCCATGTGCTTCCTTCCTGCTTCAGGGTATTTCTTCTGTAGGGCACAGTGCTTTCGGCCAATAGACAGATAATATCTAAGACAATGTCTGGGTCATTAAGAAGCATTTAAGGTTATTTATGGACCAAAGGTTATATATCAGTTAACTACTTACAAAGAAATGTGAAAATACTTAACAGATAATTAAAATTCAAAGCTGACCATTCTGTTTTCATGAATTTGATAGTTTGGTTTTATTTATGCATGTTGTTTCTTTAAGGACAACGATTAACAAAACATGTTCTGGCGACTTAAAAAAATGTATTTTATTTAAATGATTTACTTTATTGCCTGTTGGACAGTATGTTGTGTTTTCATGCCATGTACAGTACGTGTACAGTGCAGGCTTACAACTTGTTTTGCTTATTCGCAAAAACCTTCGCATGAGTATTTTATTCTGTTGCCATGGCAATTTGTCAGTTTAAATGTGTTTCTCAGGATATTTGCTTGAGAAGTTGGATGTTCTCCAGGCTAAGTATTGAAGTGATCCAACCTAAACGTTGTGGGCCGGAGCATCAAAGTGAGCCCTGAAAGGCTGGGTCCTGATGTGGTTTTGGGAGCCCTGAGACTTGTTATTCTTTTAAGAAAGGCACTGCAAAGGCCATTAATCCGCCCCCTTGTCCTCTGTGTGAAAGCACTATTGTGTGGGCTTCCCAGAGTCCTGGTGCAGGGCGTCCCACCTAGCCCCCCCCCCCGACCCCCACCCCAAATGGTACTCTCACTGTGCTTCAGCCCCTGTCCCCTAAATCAGCTATTTCCTGTGCTGAATGCATGACTGTCGGCCACCAATTATATTTGACGAGACACACGTCCTGTGTATCGCGCCACATTGGGAGCATCTCATTGGCTGGGCGACAGCACCTCCATCTGAGACCCCTTACGCTGCGTTGATTAACCACAGCAACCGGTGAATGATTGCCACTGCTCCCATTCCAGCGGCTCACCTGACATCCAAGGAAGGAAGAATGTGCTACATGCAGGAAAATAAAGGCAAATGGCGTGATGTCGTACTTCACCTTACCTAACCTTGTCAGATTTCCAAATACGAAGTCAAATAGATAGAAGGTATAGATATAGAATATTAGATCAGTGATGGTTTGCAGCAGTCAGATTAGACTTGTAATGTGTAACTATCTACTTTGCACTTCTTGATATTAACCGGTGTGACTGGCTTCCACATAATACAATGCAGTGGACTTACATTCTGGTTTCGTTTGGTTGATTATATTGCATATCTTTCAGATTCAGCTTAATGGAAAACGTGTGTCAAAGCACTATTTCAAATCTGGACATATTCCACATATTCCCATATCCCAGGGCCGGGCCCTACTGTAGGTCATGACAGGTGAGAGGGTAGGGGAGAGGGTGGATTTCTTATGAACTGCCTCCATTTCTCTGATAATTGCATTTGTTTTGTTGAACTCTCCTGTTCAGATGCCTATAACTATTATTTTAGCACAGCTTTCTTGGTTGGGTTAGCCTTCCAATGATCTGTTTTGGCAAATCACACCGTTCTTTGGCTCTGCTGAAGCAGTATGTCAGGTAAGCGGGCGACAGATTCACGTAACAGGAAGAATCCAGAAGAAACTCCAGTATTGCAACATCTCAAAATACAACAGTGGTTTAAATGGTAAACTACAGGTGCATGAGAAAGACCAAATGACCAATTTAAAATAGGGCATTTTTTTAATTTTCCAAGGCAAAAAACGCAGTTGCCATGATAGCATGGTGCATAAGTGTTCACCTTGCATCCCTATGTCCCCTGTGATGTGCAAAACAATAAATACAGATGACTGGTCCAAAATCAACTGGTGTCGAAATCAACCTGGGGAAGCGGGGAATGTTAGCTGTCTCCTGGGCTTGCGGTTGACTAGCCCCTCTGATGCGAGGCCCCAAACGTCTCTCAAAACAGTCTCAGCGACAGCTGCTCAGACAAGAGTAACTTGGATGACTGCCCAAAAGTATGTGTGAGACCCGAATCTCGTTGCCAACGGGGTTAGCAGTTTTAGCTTCTCTAGTTCCTGTGTTGTCAATTTCAAGTTCTTGAAGCTGAAAGCACGTCTCCTTTCCCAGGCTCAGAAAACCAGCGTGTAAGTCTGATATCTTGCATTGGTTGGGTTTTAAGTCCTGTAGCAACATGCTTGGCTCATTTCCAATGTATAGCGGTCACATTTCCTGGTGCCTTGCATCTGAATGCTGTTGCCTTGCAATTGCAGACAAAAAATCTCCTTATCTGATTATGCTGGGGAAAAAACTTTTTACTTATTTTGGGCATAAAATGAGATGCCAGATTCTCACCTTTGTATTGCGTCTCCATGTTCTTTGTTAAGCAACACCTCTTTAGGAACATTTGAACACGGTGTTAAAATGGCAGCCACCAAGCAGTTTTGACTGAATGAAAATGTGCTGTTTTTTTTTTAAGTACAAAAAACAATAAACATGAAAGGAAAATAGAGGTATAGTTTGTGTCTATTCATATCTAAGGGCTGTCAGTTCTGAGTAACCTAATCATTTGCAAAATTCGTTGATTTAACAATATGAAGAGTCTGTTCTGAAAACATAGTGATACATTTCTAAAATGGTATACCTGTTCACCAATACTGTAGGCAACATACAGAGCAAGCAGTCCTGCATTTTCCTGTGCAAGTATGCATAATTAACAGATATAAATATTATGGTTGCCTCTTACCTCTTTGTAATACATCTATTGTTTGTGTTTACTTCTGTTCAAATCCTTTATCTCTCCTTTGATTTCTATTTATTTTCTCCTGAGCAATTGCATCTTATGGTTCCTTCAGACATTTTATCTCTTCTTTAAGAAGGCCTCAAATATATTCATATAATAGGGTTGAGTTTCAAGGAAGCAATTGAATTCTTGTGAAGGGAATGTCCCGTTCGTAGATTATTTACAGGAACAAAGGAACATAGATCAACTCTCAGAAGCTAATTAAACATAATACTGCAAATGGCTCCACTTCTTCAGTGAAAGTTTGCCAGCTGGCCTCTCTGGCCTGTGTGTTAATCATAAACAAACCATTGAAATATAATAGCGTCACATTACTGTATTGGTTGGGTTACCTGTAAATTGGCAAGTGTGTTGGGCCACCTCTGAGCAGACTATCTCCTCATGTGGCAAATTATGCTAATACAAATAAAACCAAGTGGTAGTTGGCTGACTGCTCTTCCTTTGAATGACATCAGTGTTTAAAGCACTCAGTTCCAGTCAGATAAGGCACTTTTTCGCAAGGATATCTAAGCTGACTTTGCAAGGGTGACCAAAGATGCCCCATCAGTAAAAAGTGATCAAACACGTACAGCTGGTCGAGCATAGGTCTATTTCTGATTTCTTTTGTGTAAACTGAGGCACACATCACAGAGTTGTTGTAGATACCACAGTAGGCCACATGAAATGCGTGTCTAAATTAGAGGCCGCAGAACCTTATCAAATAGTTCAGGAATGCAACTTTATGGGAAGTGCACTGCATGGCAGAACTGAATCAAAACCACACAGTGTGGCAGTAATTCCAGACCTTACCCCTAATCACACACCTGCCTGGGAAGGTCCGGGAAAAACGTCTGTATCACACTCCCCGGCGTTGCCATCCAGAAGGCAAAAGCCCTCCCCGTCAGTGTGATTCACGACTGCACTATGCAAAGCCATGTCATTGGACGGGAGGGTAGGGCGACTCCTCAGAATCGCAGCATTGTTTCCCGTCCCTGAGATGAAAGCACCACGAGGTTTCTGCACGATGAGGTTAGCTTCCGCAACAGAGGAAACCCTGTGGGCAGGGCCTGACTGCTTTGTCGTGGGAGTGCTTCCGCTCACTCTGGGAACAATGGAAAAAAATAATCAGATCTGAGCACAGTTTTCTCCTTGTGTATATACATATATATGTGTGTGTGTGTGTGTGTGTGTGTGTTTTTAACGCAGAAATTGATTTAAACAGCTTGAATGGCAACCTTTGTTTCAGTGCACATTATGCTAACTTTGAAGGCCATATGAAGCAGAGAGGGAGAGAGAGAGAGAGCAGGGCGTCCAGCGGCTCTTTGGGTGGACCTGCTGCATCATGCCCTTAGGCTTCCGAGATTGAATCCCACCCCAGTTCTGTGTGTGGAGGTTCCCCTCCACTTTGAGTGGGTTGTCCTTCTACAAGGATCTGCAGGTCAGCTGTTTGGCATGTAAATTGCTTGTGATTAAGTTTGTGTGATTAACACAAGGAATTTACAATTCAGATTGATATCCATAGTTCGTACTAGAGCTTATCTGTATTTCGTTATTTAGCTGCCTATTTTAGTTATTTACCTTAACCCAAAGCATCTTTGAATTTAACGAGTTGGATATTTTCCTGGAGCAATACATGGCATTAGATCCTTGCTCAGATACACTATATCAAAACCCCTTCTGGCACTTAAACCAGGAAACTTCAAATAAATTCTTGATTTATTTGAGTTTCTGGCCCATTATTATGTAGCATGAGGTTATTAACTGCATTCTTGTTTCTAAAATGTAATGTTTGGTAACCTTTTAATATATTATGTGGAGGCTCAGTGTGTAACATTACCTGGGCTGTGGTTTGTATTCCTGTTCTAGATATCTGTGTATGGAGTTCTCGCTGTGTTTGACTGGGTTTTTGCTCTGTGTTCTCGTCTTCCGACACATTCCAAAACCGAGTAGATCAGTGTCTCTAAATTGTTTGTAACAGTGTGTTCTAAAATGTGACCTTTGTATGATTGGATAGGCTCACTGCAAGTCCTCCTTAAAGAACAAGGATAGACCACTGACAGAGTGAAGAATTTCTTTGCATATGGTTTTGTGTTGTTTTAGTTATACTTTATTTATAAAGGATTAATTACACCAACATTAAGAGCCATGTAACAGATGTTGCATGATTTTGCTAACCATTCAGACTTGTGGAATGGTAAATGAATATATCAGTGAATGGCAGTGTGAATGGTAAGGAATCATACACATTTTCACATGAGCAAAAATGACATTTCTAGGATCTAGGCTAAGAATGAGAACGCTCTGAATTTCCAGTTGGAGTGACTCTCAGAGTCTGGCTGTGCAGCCGCCGCTTCACTCACAAGCCACGTTTCCCTGAATTAATCATGGTTTGGAGGCGGCCATGTCTGCATCGTGTTTATAGAGCCTGTCTTGGGCGGCCCCTTTGAGGAATCCCCAATCTTGCCTCAGGACAATAACCACCTGGGGAGGGGAGACATCGGGCTTCTTCGCTCCTGACATGACCTGGGATGGCTTCGTGATTAATAGCTTGTGCTGGGTATTATTGTGTGTGATGAGCACACAGCAGCCAGATCAGAGTGATCCCGCAACCCGGCACACACGTCGCCTGGCTCAAAATAAGTAGCTAATTACATGTCTGGGTAGCTCCTCTATCATTTAGAGATCATTCTGGACCACGGGAGAGCTACCCACTAGAGAGGTGTCTCAGTCAGGGACAATAAACTCATCAAATTCCCCTTTTCTTACTCTTAACAAAACTCCCCTTGTTCCGCCCCCAGGGGCGCCGAAAAAAAGATGGAAAGTTAGAACCAGTTCGAGGTCCCAGGAGTGACCTTGCTGGAGCATTACTGGCTTGACCTGAGTTGGGAGTCCAATAAGAAATTGTTTTCACGGGACCCAAATGACTAGCTGTGCCCCCTGTCGCCTTCCATACAAGAATCTCCAATAAAGTTTTTGAATTGGATGGAGACAGCAATGGTGTACGATTTACATGCACTGGCCAGAATTTGTGCCCTCTGTGAACTAACCCATCAGGGTAATAAGGAAAGTAGTTAATGAAAATAATTTTTTATTTGTTGGAATGTAGCTTTTAGCTCCTGAGGGCCAGAGTGAACCTGAACCAAGCTACGAAAATGTACCTCAATGGAGCCAGCAGACACGTTAAGCTGCATTAGACATGGAATCTTGAAAACAGGTCGATGAACTTTTAAATTCATCAGTAGACCGCTGCTTGCACATCCAAGCATTTTAATCTCAAATATAAATTTTCAAGCTCAAAAGGCATTTATGCATCGCAAACCAACAATAGTATCCTTTTCTGTAATGCTCTCCATGGAAGATATGACATGGAATTTCCTGTTTACATTGCGCCTTACATTTACATTTGTAAGCAATCAATTCAAAAGTTCTTTCCTTTTTTGCATTACAATTAAGGAGGATGTATTTTCATCCACAGTTGTCCATAGTTGTCTTTCTGAAAGACTTTCTGAAAGATCAGCAGACCGTGCAGCCAATGCAGCTCTGAAGAATAAACTTATACTAAATATTACTCTGATTTCATCTCTCAACTCCAGCTAACCCAAAGTCATTATTGCAGAACAGTTTCAATAAGACATCGATGAAAAGGACAAAAGGTGAAGTGGGAAAAGGAGCAGGTGCTTGACCTCAGGAGTAAAAAAACCACAGACCACGAAATTCGAATGGATCCAATCATTACATCCTCAGAAATCAAAGTTTCCCAGAGCTTCAAAGTTAATAAAACTGATGTGCAAGGGGATTCTGATGTGTGCGACTGCACAAACCGCGCGGTGAACAAAGCATGAGTGTGATTTCCAACCTCTTACATCACTTAATAACATTATGTGGTCTCTGTGTTTACATTGACCCATAATTAATAAAGATAGAGTGTGCAGGAATGGCTAAACACTGCCATTTCGCTGATTTTTTTATGCCTGTTGCCATGTAGATGAATGTAGGAATCTTCATTTATTAATGTAAAACTATGGACTAAATAAACATCAGAGAGCAAAAGCTATATGTAGTTTTATACTGTAATGTACCCCTTCTGACACTGACGCCAGTAAGCAAATACACACCCTTAACATCAACAATGATCTCTGTTTCTTTTTCAGAAGATGTGGTTATACATAATCTATTCAGCAGACCACCTCTGACCTTCGCAGCTCAGACTTCGATCTTCAGGTGGAATTCACATTCTCTTAAAAACTTAGTCTGAGGAAATGACTTCACACAATGGAGTTACTGTTCAGAAGATGTCCCTGTTCGTAAATACAACAGCGGCGCATTACTCAGAACAGATCAGCACTATCAAAAGTTCAAAGCTCTGTTGGATATAATATTGACTCTGCTGTTCCAGAGACAGAACCCAGAATTACCTCATTCTCTGTAAGGGGGGTTTCCTCTGGGTGTTTCCCCAAGAATTAGGTCATCACATTTCTCGTATCACTGAAACATCCTACGGAAAAATTGCAAAACACAGACGCAGTAAGGAACCACTAAGAAACACCCAGCTTGTATGGATACTGTTAGCATTTTATCAACAAGTTATACTACAGGAATTATTTATAATCCGGCATCAATTGATTGATATTTTAAAAATGTTTTCAGCATATAAATACCCTATACGCATCATACAAAGAAAACAGTTCTTTTAATCTTTTAATAACCCAAAAGGGTTATATATGGGAGTTCTCATTCTACTTTTATATAACAAATGTAACCAAAATGACTTGATTCATTAGACTCGAAACATATACCTACCAAAAAAACACTATAAACATACAAAACTAGTAAATTCTGGCCTTGTGTCAGGAGAACATAAAGTCCCCCGCTCTCCCAGTCACCTTCAGTTCCTGTTACTGATGACCAGTGTATGGGTATCAAGGCTGGACATGATCATTACACAGAAATGCCAGCCAATGAGATGATTTATATAGCAATAATCTTGTAAGCCATTCCTAGCCTAGGACCCTAGTCATTAGTTAGCATTGCCAGTAAAAATACAAGCTATGTATTATTATTATTGGTTAAAATCTTATTTCAAAACATTTTCCTGTCTGGTGGTTTGAGGAACTCCAGGCTTAAGACTGTCATTTGAAGGGCAGCAACAGTTGTGATTCCATCTCTCAACCATAGTGGAATTATCACGCTTCCTGAGGAAGGACCGGCTCTCTCGCTCCAGCTGCAAATCAGGCAGCTTCTGACACTGGCTATGGTGTTTGCACACAGGCGAACACTCGTAAAGCGTGTGTCCTTCCTGAATGTCATTTTTATCAGTCTCCCAGCCAATATTAATTCTAGTTTGCATACTGAAGCAACAATTCGTATGCACACAGATCACATCAAGGGTATTCTACCAGCTGGAAGTTTGAAATAATGCTGTTCCACCGATTTGTCACTATTACCAAGTGAGAGATTAAAACAACACTGGTGTGCCAATGACTGCCAGAATGAGCTGTCGGGAGATTTGACTCTGTCTTACTAGATTTTGTTGATAGCAATGGCTTGTAGGATACCTCCATGTTCTTTTTTTTTTTTGCACTGCCTGGGCATTAGCGAGAGGAGATGTGGGATCCAGACACCACACACACTCTCCGCAATTTGCTTAATTTAGTGCTCTAACTGTGGCAGTTCCCATTTTCCCCCGCTGTTGTTTGTTTCTGCCTGTTCATCTTGACCATTTTTCCCACTGAGCGGTCGTCCCACGACCGGGCTGAAGTCAGTCAGCATCGATTTTGCATGACGACAAGACAGAGAAGCATAATGTTTGCTTTCTCTGGTCTGGCCCAAGTGCAAACCCAAGGCTGTAGCCAAAGAAATATTAAGCGTGCCATTCAGGGATTTGTTGCTAACCCCAACAGTCTGGCAATCCCACAGTGCCGCTTGCCAAAACAACCCTTTGGCCTCTGGCCTCCTACGGATAACGCTAATGTAGCTAGCCTTGTGCACGGACGACAATGCCATTGATGCAGAAGCTAATATGAAGATAGTTAGTATTGTTTGTTGGTAAGTATTGGGCAAAGTACAAACGCTCCCCGGGTTTCAATTGTCTGTGTTGCGATATTTCGACTTTTACGGTTGGTAAATGTTTTCCACTTTCAGTACATTATTCAATAAATTGCATGAGATTTTGCACATTTAATTATAAAATAAACTTTGTGTTAATGATTTTGCTGTAAGCAAAGGTGGGCTAGGCTAGGCTATGATGTTAGATTAGGGGTACTGTATTAAAATGAATTTTCGGCTTATGATATTTTCACCTTATGACAGGTTTTTTTCGGAACGTAACCCCATTGTAACCCAGAGAGAGGTTTCATTGTGTGTTAGTTCGATTCTACATTTCACCTTTAATGAAACTTTAATGAAAAGCATCATACAGCATGCAAGGGCAAGGTAATCCAGGCTGAAGCTCTCCTCTCCATTAAAGTCCTCCTGCAGTCCTGACAGACATGAACCTCAGCATGTACCTCTGCACTCTTAGAAATTTAATATAATTCTTATCACACTACTGAGAGCAGACAGTAGTGGCAGACAATCATAAGGCTGTTTTCAGTATTCTTTAAGGTATTTTTGTTAATATGTTATTTTATTTTATCCCAAGACTGTTTAATGTGAACCAAAGAACAGCACTACATAAAGATTCTGCCGTGCTTGACATCGCCACATTATACACTATCTGCTGCATTTAATACCGAACACAGGTCTTCATCATTAGCAGAGAAGCCGGAAGTATATGATGGGGTGTATTGAGGTTGCTGCGTTTGAAATCAGCAAACAAGGCAAAAATGGCATTTCACAAACTGTCCCCATTTCACTGAAAACAAAAAAGCAAATGTGGATCGGTGCTCGAATAGGACAAGAATAATAAGCACAACTACAATGAACTCAAAATAGAGGTCAGGGTGGTTTTTCCGAAAGCATACCATAAAATAAACTCACGGACTTAATTTAGCAGCGGCACTGGACGATGCTCTGACCATGCTGTGGTCGCCTGTCTCAGTAATATCCTCCGCCATTGCTTTGCATTCTCCAGCAACTCAAACACGCTATGCAGACTAAGATCTTCCATGCAGTCTTAGGATAGGACACAGTTGGAGTACTTTGCACAACACATAGCAAAAAAAAAAAACTATTTTGAAGCAATTGTGGTCTTTGCCAAAATGGGTTGCGGAGCACTGAAATTATCACGAGAGGAAATGCTATTTGTTGGGTATACAGCTCTCTGGTCAAGTCAGAATCTCATAGTAGCATTTACCTTCAAATCTCTATTTATCTATATAGCAGGATTGCCAGCTTCGGTCAGCTGGTTGGAGTGAGATTTTCAATTTGAGACAAGTCTGCACACACATGCATACACTTTTATGTAACAGTTTTATTACCTTGTAAATAGTCTGTAGGGTTTGCAAACTACCCCGGCGCTTTTGATGTAGCTAATTGTAGGTTTTTGATGTAATAATATAGATTTGCCATAAGATTTGTTGCGTGAGCGTGAGAGTCTGAAAGCATGAGTGTCAGGCCAGATGCAACCCGGATATAGGGAGGTGCAAAACATTAATTACACATTCTAAATGTGATTTCCATTTCAGATGTGTTACTAGAGAAAGTTGAAAGGCACCGCTGATCATTAAAGAGAGAAATAACCAGTTTTATGTGAAGCGGATAACCAGTGTTATGTCATGCAGACCAGGTAACTTGCCTAGACAGACATTTTGAAATTGCTCATTAACTTTTCCAATGCCTTCACGCTGACGTCATTTTGGTTTATACCGTTGTTGTCTGCATAAACAGAGCTCTAAAACAGACAAAGCTAACACAGATTGGGTGGAGACCACAGGTTGAGTAAATATGGTCCTGTCTCCAAGCCATGGCAGGAGAGAGGTAAATCTAGGCAAACAGGCCAGGTCTATTTTTTGATAAGGTCTGGTTTATATTGACAGAAACAAAAACAGTAAATTATGCAAATTTGTTGTTTACGTTTTCAGTTTTTTTGGAACGAAGTTGAATTATAAAAATCTGTAGACTAAGGGGAATTATTACTAATGTCTACTAATATCCCCCATTCATGACTCAAATGGTGTCTAGTATTTGAAGTAAATCTAATTTTAAGATGGAAACTTTGCCTTTTCCTCCCAAAGGCGAGACATCTGGATTGCGAAAGCAAGACCCCACCTTAAAAAAAACAAGTCTTATTAATACCACTCTGTCTGAAATATATGTTGTTTCTGTGTAATCTGAGTGCAGTATGGTAATAATGTTTACTTATCTTTTGTGTAGTGTAGATGCCCTATTCCATATAAAGCTATTATTGGCCCACATTTATCTATTGAATGAAAGTCATTTATCAACATACGTTGACACATTTTTTAATACTATTGCAAGGCTTTCTCCATCACCAGCTAATCATCTGCAGGGATCGTTTATGCCAGAATACCAAAAGAAATCAGTAGTCTTATGTTCAATCAACAGGAAAAACTCATCGGACAAATTCATGTGTATTTCCATTACAAATGCACTCTTCTAGTTGATTTTCAATAAACAGTGTAAAATTTTCATTCTCCAAAGGCTTTCCCAGAATCTCAGTGTAGCTTCTCTGTGGTGTTGGTCTTTTCATTTACAGTGCGTGTCCTACAGCATAACTCAGTGGTGAAACAAGCACCAAATTTTGACCAGTGTTTACCCTTGCTTTCTACACTGACTAGTTTGTTTGGCCACAAGACCACCAACATGTTTCATCCAACCCCCAGTTCTGATTGCAGCTCAGCTTCCTCTACCTCTTATTATGATCTCCTTTGCAACATGTTCCACATTTTCCATAAACTTAATGTTAATTTTAAAGATAGCTAGATGCCAGATTTGTGAAATGTCCTTGGTAGTTTTCGCCTATAGCTTACTTTAGAAGTACCATATGATATGATCACAATGAATGGAAAAGCCTGACCTTTGAAGCTGTGAATGACTGCTGTGACTTTAAGTCTTTATGTTTTTATGTTTAACCTCAGCATGTTTCTGGACTGTGTGGGGAAGCCAGAATACCTAGAGGAACGATGCAGGAGAACACGCAAACTTCACATCCGTGGAGCCATAGTGGAGACAATAGGGCTAACCACTGCCCCATCATGCACGACCTAATATAACGTTTCTCCCTACAATATTATAGAAAAAGATCAATGTTCTCAAACTAATCTTGCCCTATCCTGGGAAATTAACAAAAGATCTGTTTATTTACATCAGCGTTTATTTATTTGGCAGAGACGTTTGTCCAAAGGTGAGCTTGATAACACCTAAGAATCTTACAGCTGTCAAGGAGTCAACTTAAGTAGTAAGAACTGCTAGGCCAAGTTTCCAGTGACTGACTAGGGCAATTGTGGCAAAAAAGAGGTATATGATGCTGCTTAACAACCTGTCTTGAAATATGTGAACAGCAATGCTGTAAGCTGACAGAATCAACGCAGAATCTTTTATGCTATGGTCTTTTACAAGTACTTCAATTTCATTTACTAATTAAAAGTATTAAAAGTTAATTTACTGCAAATCAGTGTGCACTATGTACTTTACTATTGTACTTAACTATATTTTACTGTTTACTACTTTACTCTTTTGCTTCTTTATTTTATTCTACTCTTTAGTGTTTGTCTTTGGTTAGTCTAGTCTTTGATTGTTTTGTTCGTTTTTACTGTTAAGTGTTATTTTAGTGCAAACTTTCTTTACAGGAAATGATGCTATGATGTTATCTGTATATGACAATAAACTTGAAACGTACTGTAAATATCCCCAAGAATCAAGAAAGTGCAAAGCAGAAGGGCATCTCATGATCATTTGTGAACATACAAACTGATGTTCCTTTTTAATGAGAAAGGTAGAAATAAGCCTGTAAATCATGAACAAGGTTTTGGTTTTGCAGACTAACCAGTTCTTACGCCATTTTAGTCCTCCATCTGTTCGAGGTAATGTGGATAAACAATGATTTTTCCCATATAATCGTTCATTTTTTTTTCAAACTAACCACTGCTGTCTTAGTGACGTCACCGAATGACAAAGGACATGCAAGAGTGGCTGGGGTTATTAGCTGAATCACTCTGCATTTACTTAGGTCAAGTCTAATGTGATGTTAAGACAACACTGCCTGTAGGTTACATGTTCGGGGCTCGATGTCCTCAGCATGATGGCGTTTGACACACTTCTGACACCCTGTGTTGCTTTTTTCTGATCTCTCATAAGCTTACCTACTTGATAGATATTTACCCATGTATCATTTGCTGTAATTCAAGGAATTGTAGTGGCTAATTACAGACATGTAACAACCACTTATTAAACCAGAAAAAGTGCATACACTTAAGTGTCTTATCTTGGCATTCTTACGTGGAAAAAACATACGCTGAGGACAACAAGAACAATCTGGGATATCAGTTCACCACATACAAAATCGCACACAATTCAGAGACCACATTTCATCTATCCACATCTTGGCTTAACCTGTGTGAAGGTGCAAACTGTAGATCCTAGACATATGAGGCTATAGTCCATAAGAAGAATATGGGGTGCCTGTCGATTTAATAGCTACTTGTATAAACTAATGTCCACAGAATTCTTCAGATTCTTATCTTCATTTGCATGTATAAAAGTGCATATTGGTATTGTGTCCGTGTTTATCTTATCTATGAATGGAGGATCATCATTTAAAATAAATACAGCTAAGATAGTTAAGTAATAAAAACAAAATATTAACGATAATATTAATGCTAATTGCCGCTTTTATAGAAAACAATTAAATGTTAGAGCAAGCATGGAAGTTTGCTGAGAGTGTGCTGTTGGCATCCATCTTCATGTTTAACAGACTCCCTGTGAGAGAAGGCGACGAATATTACAGACTTAGATTTATGTGTGAAAGAGCAAGAAGATCAACAAATTTTTCCACTTTATGTTGACTCAATTGGACCCATTCGGTTCCAGAAATGAACTTTGAGAACTGCTGCAGCAATAATGTAGTGAAAGCAGTTTACGTCATTCTGTGCAATGCGAAAACAGCCAATGTATGTGATGAAGTGTTCTTGAACACATATGGTATTGTGGGCTGTGGCAACTCACAGATCGCCTTAAAGGAGCCTTCTCTAAATCAGCATTAGATCCAGGTGTTTGTAGAGTCAGAGAATTCTAAGGCTGTGTTGTGGTTTTCCACATGTGTGGCACCACAGTTTTTAATCTTGTGCTGACTGCTGATGTCATTTATGTCTTTCGTGCATATGCCACACGAAAAGCCCGTTAATCGCCACTTGACTGTATGTCCAGGTGCCAAGTGCTGAGCACCCTTTCATCCTGCGGTGGGATCATCTCACTCACCTGATGCAATTATTCCTTTCACATTGTATTTGCTGCTCAATAAAAACCCATACAAAGGCAGCACTTGAAAAAATGAGTCTGCACCATAAGACATTCTAAAACATAAATCTTCCGCAACACCAATTTTTGGAATTCTGTACTCTTGCTGGATTTTACATTTGCATTTATTGAGATTAGTTGATTATTTCTCCAAAATCAAAATTTTTTTTTATAATGCAGCAAATTAATTGAATGTTAAAATACAATTAATTAGTAACTGCAATAAGTCTGTTTAATTCATGCAGTGGTTAGGAAGAGCGATTGTTCCCCATAGTCTTTGGGGGGGTTGTTATTTCATGTCACTGTATGCCTGTATATAGATGGTATGACAATACAGCCCACTTGACTTGACTTGATGTGATAAAGAATGATAAATTACTCCTTTTAAAGTATAATGAAAGATACTGTGTGCGGAGAGCGAAGGCTAGCCCGTCTGATCCGATTGCACAGGAGAGCTGCTGTACAGCTAATTGCTGAAAACGTTCATGCTGGTTATGATAGCAAGGTGCCAGAACACACAGTGCATCGCAGTTTGTTGACCCCAGTCCACCACCGAAAGCACCTACAATCAAGGGCGTAACTTTGGCTGGAACATTTTGGGGGTTGAGGTCTCCACCCATTATGGGGGAAACATGATTATCGAGGGGGTTGTATTAGCTGGTTTTGATTTATTGGGGGAGTTACAACCCATGCTCATACGAGCATCAGATCTGGACCATGGAGCAATGGAAGAAGGTAGGCTGGTCTGATGAGTCTCGTTTTCCATTATGTCATGTGGATGGCCTGGTATGTGGGCGTTGTTTGAAATTCATGGATTTCATGTGGATGTTAGTGTACCACCTACCTTAGCGTCGTTGCAGACCAAGTGTACCCCTCTATGGCGACAGTGTTCCCCAATGGCGGTGGCCTCTTTAAACAGAATTGTGCGTCCTGCCACACTGCAAAAAAATTGTTCACGAATGGATTGAACTGGAGGAACATGACCGAGTTCAGGAGAGAACTACACAGTATTACAGAGGGGTGTTTTAATGATTGTTGCAGAGTACCAGTCAAAATCTAAATGCATGTGTCTCCATTTTAGCTTATAGTTAAAGGCTTCAAGGAAATGAAGTATCCAATATTGTAATGACCAAGAGAAGTGATCAACATCTCAATATTTTCTCAAATTTTGGACTCTTCAAAATACCCGCTTTTGATCTGAAGATGTGGCAAACATTGTACTGCGGGCTATATTTAATTGGCATTCTCTCTAGCAGCTTCCAGATGTAGCCACAAGTTCTGGGCAGAAGTTGGCTACCTTGTTACCCTTTGATCCAGCTCATCCCAAACCAACTGTATATAGTTTTGGTTGGGGGTCGGGGCAGCCCATCTCTTTCCTTGTTTATATACTTACTGAATATTCTTGAGGTTTTATATACACACACACACACACACACACACATTAGACAGACAGACAGACAGAGTGACAGACAGACAGACATAGATAGATAGATAGATAGATAGATAGATAGATAGATAGATAGATAGATAGATAGATCTATCTAAGCTGCCTCAGAACCACCATGGAAGTAGGGTGACCAGAAAATCCATGTCAGGGGGACACTGTGAGGACAGGGTTTGCAAGCTTCCAACCCGGACTTCACTCGAGCACTGAGTTCTTGCTGTGTGCTGATTGGTCCGTCTCCTTTAATCACGCACGTGTTACTAATAATAACGTGAAACAACTGGATGAGTCTTTCAATCAAGGAAACAAACCACTAAAATAGCAAGAATAATTGAACTAATTAGCCAAGCACATGAGTCTTTCACTTTTAAAGTAGCTTGTAAGAGCTGAAGTTGCTCCTAGTGTCCCTCCTGACATGGCTTAGATGGTCACCCTGCATGGAAGTTACAATAAAGCACCTTAGTTATGTGATAGAAACATTGCAAAAGTTATTGTGGTCAGATGAGAAACTGCTTGCTGGTTTATACAGTCTGTAAGAACCATGTAGTCAAGTGTGACGGTAGCTAAAACTGTGCTTTCTGCTGCTTTTCTGCAGATGGGCTGAGAAAGCTTTATAAGATTTAAAAGACTACTGATCAATGTAAAATACAGGCACAAACTGTGGGGGAAATGTCATCTAGTGCTGCAGGATGTAGCCTTGCTGCCTTCCATGTGTATGTCGGCAGTCTGAATGTCACCTTTGCTGTGTGTGTGGATTATGTTTATATTACGTTGCGGGGTCCAAATGTCCCCCACATTGTGATAAAAACCTGTTATTTTGACACAATGTCAACCATCTTTCAGATCCCAACAAAGATCTGTGAATGCAATCAAAAATCTAAAAATGCCAAGTTTCATAGTTTGCTCGGTTGCTTATGGTTATTGTTAGGTCTTGGTCGGTGTTAAGGCCGTCAGGTAGGGATTTGAGGTTTCCGCTTAGAAATGAATGGAGAGTCCCCACAAAGATATAATTACAAACCTGTGTGTGTGTGTGTGTGTGTGTGTGTGTGTGCGCGCGCGCAGTTTACAAGTTCCCCCATGCTGCATGACATTTCTCTATGTACTCCTTCACGTTCCTTCTGAGGTTCAATAATGTGCAATTAAGGATACTGGCATTTCTACATCGCACATGGCATGCATATGCCTTGCAAGGAACTGATTCCCTGTCCAGGGTGAAACCCAGTTTATAGCTCAAGGCTCCATGCAAACCTGTACTATAATTAATTCTTATTACTGTAAGCAGTACTTTGAATATTAAATACAGCATGCATGACTCATTTCATTGGAAGTCAACTAGTCCCACCCTCTCACAGTTATCCATTTCATTCAAAGCTCATTATTTGCATGTTGGGATGTATGTTTGACGGTCCAGATCTGTACATAGTGGAGGTTACACTGTGTACTGCGGTTCTCTGCTGTAACAGCCAACATACATCTCGGGCCTTTTGTTCTGCGCACAATAGTGATGCCAAACTGTGAAATGACTTGGAAACCACAACTGTAAACACTGATTCAGAAATTATTTTATGTGGATTACTTTTTATTAAGCCATTCAAAGACTCGTCAATTTAAGTGCAATGACCCATCATTATATTGTAAATCATTGCTGTGTGTAGCGTGATGTATGTGTTCCTTATTGCATATGCATACATTTAAAAATATATTTGCTAGTTTATCATTTTGATTGCACCTACAAGGCAGCTAAACCTGCAGAATGATTTTTATCTTAAACACTAAGCCAAGGGCTTGGTCATTTTGCGCATCACTGGATCCCAGACTCAGATTACTGGTAACACAAGTTTGTTTCTCAGCTTATATGTAAGACTGCACCCGAGGCAATAGTCAAGTCTAAACCAGTCATCTAAAACCAGACACCTGCTCCAACTACCAGAGAAAAAAAGATCTACAAATGTCATAAAAAATTGTACATTGATCATAAAACCATAAAATTGTGCTGCATTCTAGACATAATGCTTTTAGGGTAAACTGTCTTCAGAATGTCTTTCCAAAAACTGTGTTACTGGGACATTATTATTTATGAAGTCATTGGCAGTTTATTACTTGTTTTCCTTTAATGAGCTACGCCTTAAGCTTGGCTTTGCTCAGTAGAGTTTAAACCTAAGAATTTTGTTAGTACTGGATGGCCGGCTGCCTTGTGCTTTCTGAAGCTGCCTTATTTTGTTTATCTTCCAAAGCAAGTTTAGAGGCGTAGATAGCAATCACACATGGTGCGTTGCAAGAAAACCTACAACAATTCGTGCTCTACTTAGAAATGCCAGAGAAGGTCACAGCTATAGATATAAATATAGATATGTGACCGGCAATGCTTCTTGTCAACCGCTTAATATAGAATTTCTATGATATTCAAAAGTAGCACACATAATTATCATCAAAGAAGGACCGTGTGTCGATGGGATGAGTCTTTTATGTATCACAATAGTATATTGTAAAATAACAAAGTTCAAAATAAGGTCATGCAAATTATTCTCCACCAGTGGAAGTGTTCTATTACAATAACTGTGTGTAAAAACCAGATTACAGACAAAGGTCAGACTATATGTACTGAAAACATGTGGTTGTCTCCAGATTCCAATATGTTTGGCCATTGTTTCTACAACAAAGATTTGAGGACATTGGGCACAAACAGAACTTCAGAAAAGATTCAACAAACGCCATATTCCTGAATCAAAACCCTCCCTACCCACACACTCCAGGGAGCGGAAGAAAATGGAGACCAGATGATTCTCACACTGCCTATTCGTGTTTGCCTGTGTTTGTGAATGTGGATGTATATGTGAGTATGTGTGAGTGTGAATGTGGATGTGTGTGTGAGTGTGTGTGAGTGTGAATGTGGATGTGTGTGTGAGTGTGAATGTGGATGCGTGTGTGAGTGTGCGTGTGAGTGTGAATGTGGATGCGTGTGTGCGTGTGAGTATGTACCTGTGAGTGTGTGCCTGTGTTTGTGAATGTGGATGTATATATGAGTATGTGTGAGTGTGAATGTGGATGTGTGTGTGAGTGTGTGTGAGTGTGAATGTGGATGTGTGTGTGAGTGTGA
>JABFEB020000001.1:43019669-43033845 GCA_019775895.2 Stomatorhinus ivindoensis | reverse complement strand
TATACATGAGAGGTGGTCATACGTCATATGGGATATACATGAGAGGTGGTCATACGTCATATGGGATATACATGAGAGGTGGTCAAACCAATATAAGGTAAGTATAAAGCACTATCCACAAAGAGAAACTGGGACTGCAGCACTTAAAATACATCAACAAACAGCCCACAAAGGTTTGCTAAATCCATACTGTCGGAAATGTTCCAAAAAATATCTGTTAACTATTGTTTCATTCTCCATGGGGGGAGGGCTTACAAATACTCAAATGTTCACAAAGTGCATTTTTTGGATATTTCGTCGCATATGAAAATTGTCAACAAGTTTTAACAAGTCTAGCAAATTGTCCATGATACTCAGGATAAATCATTTGAATACTAGGTTAGGGTTAGAATCATCACGTACCACAAGCTTCTAAAACCCCTCGAATGGATGTCAGACACTGAGCACTGATTGACAAAGAGATCTGGAGCAAGTAAAATTCCCCATTATCTGTCATCTACCATCAAAATACATAGTGTGTGAAGAATAAGGGAGTCGTCCGCATCCTGTGTTGTGCACTCATGCACACTAGAAATACTTCAGCGATCATTGTTACTGTAAGGACCAAAACAAGGACTAGTCATCTAAAATGCAGATTTAGCTCCATTATAAAGGCAGTTAAGCCAAATGTGGTCAGCCCTCAAATCAGCAAAATTGTCCAGTATTTAACAAAGCTGTGTCAACTTTCACTAAGCCTTCCTAACGATAATATCTCCTTATTATCATGTTCAACTTGCCCAATTTCCTTTTAAATAAAGACCTTAAAGGAAGCATTTTATATATACTGTGTGTGTGTGTGCATACACTATACATACATATATATCTATAAAATACACACACACACACACACACACATACATAAAATGTAATTATTTTTACTTCCATTTAAGATAAATTAACAACTAGGGGTAAGGAATTTACTTCCATTGTCCATAATTACATCTATACTTTATATACATACTGTGTGAATATAATACGTTACACTTTTTGCACATAGCAAGTGTAAAAAAACACTACTTTTATGAGAATCAAAATAAACAGTTCTGAAAAAGGCACGGGTCTAACGATAAGAGTTTGCTCTTCTAAAAAGTATTCTGAGAGGACACAACATGGCACAGACTAAGGAGTCTGCATTCGTGCATATTTGTGTTCAGATTTTACAATGAAAAAAACCTCTGGCATTTAGCTACAAGAATAATATTATGTGAGTCACTTTCTTCATAATATCAAATAACTGCAGCTAATCTATTAATACAAGCTATAGTTGTTTCTTGGGCTGTCAAGTAGAAATGACCTCAGAAATTATAAGAGAAATTACACTGGCACGGTCCTCCCTGAAGCTCTGGGATTCCTTGATAAACACAAAACACATTTTTCTTTATTACTGGGCAATTTCTAATCTTCACAACACGAGGAATGGGTGCGACCACATGACGTAATGCAGAGACGGCAATGAACGGCCGCATATCTATGGACCTATGCACGGGAGCATCGAGAAAAACACGCGGCAAATGATCGTGAGGTGAGAAGCTACGAGAAGCGCTTCCAGCCATGGCATACGAGATGCACTAGTGCGTGCATACTCACATTAACCCCCCCACCCCACCCTCAACGTTGATAGATTCATCTAGGGCGAAAGCAGCACAAGAGACGACAGACACATTCCACTGACTAGGCATCTACTTTTGGCAAGTACACTGCGCTTCACTGCGTGCGGCGGGTAGCTTTCATGATCCAGGGGACTCCAGCAGTGATGGCTGTCTGGGGGGCGGAGGGGTGGGTGCAGACCTAGGCATTCTCCATCAGCCACTGGAAGAAAGGCTTGCACTGGCAGCTCTCCCCGTCGGCTTCTGTGTCTGCCTCGGACACCAGCTCATCACAGTACCTGATGAGCACCTGCAGGAGCTCCCCGACCTTCCACTCCCTCTCCAGGACCCTCTCCAGCATGGCAGGAAACTAAATGGGGGAGGGGCAGACACACACGGCTCTCATAAGGTAAGCCATGGTCCAGTTCCACGGGCATGACATCTACCTTTTTGAATAGCATGGGCTCCTTAACAAGGGCGTCAATGGGAAATCTATCACAAGTATACAAGTATGTACTACTCCGATGTACAGCCAGTCCTGCTACAATGTGTGATATCACACCACAAATCTGTTGTAACGCAATTATTATTTCTTATTTAAAATGCATATAAATTACATTGATCACTGGTATCACTGTTTTTATTTAGTTCTTTTTGTTTGGTGTATGTTGCTAAGTTTTGGAGTGGTATTCCCCTAATGCTATTTTTCCTATTTGATGTGTCTATTTTAGCACAAGATTTGAATGAACTTGAGGTTTCTCAGGAAGACGACAGTCACGCTGTAGTGGGATCGACTATCGGTATTTATCTAAAACCCAGCACTGTGGAAAGGTCTGTATTACATTATTTATGGATACTTGCCTACTTATTGGCCTTGTGGGTCACTACACACTTGAACAGGCACACTAACCTGCTGTAACTCCAGTTGCACAGCTGGTAGGCCAATTTGGGAGGCGGCGATCCACTGTAGCATAGCCCTGACCTGCGAGTCCAGGGCTGGCTCACCGACATCCACGTTGACCAATAGCAGGCCCCTCTCAGCATGCGGTCCCCCTGCCAGACCCAACGCTCACATAATCATGTGACTACTCTACCGCCAACACTGGCCTAATGATAGCCATACCCATTCCAGAATCAACAAACCAGCCACGCCTCCCACGTTCCCTGTACTATGGAAAGTGGAATCAGTTGGGACTCACTGAAAGGTAATCTTACAGCCCCTGGGAGATGGACAACGGTGGGGGTAGAGAAACCCCCATCATTTGCACTCATTGAAAGGATACGATGGCAGGCATTTACAAGTGGCTGCAAGGTCCAAATCAAACCATTGCTGAGGCTCAGATGGCCTAAACACTGTCAAGCCCCCTCCCGTAACGCATGTCAGAAGGGGGTCAGTGGTTTCTGAGCAAATCATTACCATCCAATTCCGCCCTCGCTTCAGTTTCCTTATCCTCTGTGCTGTCACTGCAGGAGAGGGGAAGACGTATAATTAGAGTAAATTCATGAAGAAACTGGAAACTAAACATGTCAAAGGTGATCAGGTGAAGGCAGACACACACCACATCTCCCGGCACGTTGGTGCTGCACTCTGGGCTGGTTGAGATGGCTTGTCCTTCATGTAATTTGTTTTTTAACTTTTTTGAAGTATGTAAAGGGCAATTATCAGCTTAAGTCTGATGTAATGCATGGTGTAACACTGTTTCTGGGGCCAAACAAACCACAATGGTGAAACCGGTAACATTATTCACCAAAACTTCATTCTACAGCACGGTGTCGTAATAGGGTGATACTGAGGCTAAATTCCTTTAATTGTATAGTGTAGCTGTCCTCACAGGAGGAATTACCACTACATAGGGACTCCCTAGGTAGGTTTTTGATTCGATACTCACAGTGAACACATTGCTTGGCATAGAACCTAAATTCACAAGTTGATTTTAACTACTAAAAACATTATTAATTTTGGCTGTGAGTTCATTACAGCTGTTCTTGGATACATCCGGCCATAATCGGGAGTTTGGGAACATTTTGGTTTCCCAATAGGCTACACCAACACCGGAGAGAGACTGGCTGATAAAGGGAGAACCGTCCGTCAGCGCTGTTATACCAAATGTTGCTCGACACACATCCAACATGCTAAACATCACACGAGTCTGAATGACTGGAGCAAAGCAGAATCGCGGCATTTAAATTCAGCTGCAGACAGGTGATCTTACTTGGCAGTATAGAACATGCAATTTAGTATGTAATTTAGTTCATTATGATTGTTATGATGTTATATTTTCAATTTTTAATTTGTATTAAAAAAATGTATGATGTTAAAATAAGCATTTGTTATTCAGAAAAGTCATCGGAGGCATTAGCTCTTCCTAATAGTGTTTGTGGTTTTAATGATACACAATCTCAACAAATCCTTGCTGCACCGAATTATGAACCCAAAACTGACGTTTGTACTGAACCAAGAATTTAGTTGTCTGTTGCACCCCTCATGCAAAGCAAAAAAAAAAAAAAGCGAAAAATGACTGTTTAGTTGACAACCATGCGAATGGGCTGCCCCCCTCCCATCCAGGGTTATTCCCTGCCTCGTGCCCATTGCTTCCAGGATAGGCTCCGGACCCCCCGCGACCCAGTAGGATAAGCGGGTTGGAAAATGGATGGATGCATGGATGGATAGTTTACAACCAATTCTTTAGTCTTTTTGCAGCATATTGGCTTGTACCTGGGATTCCCCAGAAACAGCCTTGTCACGTAACTCGCACATTCTTGACTTAACAAGCGAAAAACGACATCCCATATCACAGATATTCTCTAAAGTCTCTATAAAGACGTGTTTCTAAACTGAAGGGTAGGGGTGTATGTGAATAAAGATATATGGTCCACATTTAAAAAAAATATATAGGTCCTGACTTAATGACCGATGAAAACGTGGGTTTTGAGGCTAAACCAGTCTAGAGTCACTGATCTAAAGCAATACCTTGAACTGCCAGTAAAAGCATGAAAAGCATTCCTGGTGACACAGCTCAAGGCAAACAACTGTCCCTTACGGAATTAACCAAACAATTACTGTGTCACCTTTGAATTTACTTTCCTGGTCAAGTAACCAGATTTATGATGTAAAGAATTAACTATAATAATGATTAAGTCATTTTAATAACTCAAATGATGTCTGGAAGTTGTTTGAGAGGCAGGGTAAGAGGCATCCCCTCATTGCTCACTCGCAGCACAGACAAGAAGTTTCCAGAACCAATGCTTCACAACACGCTAGTGGAATGAATGAACAACTACCCCCCCCAGCACCAAGTCCTCCCCTCCCTAGCATTTCCTATGCCCACACAGAGAAATTCCATTAACCAATTCCTTTTGTATGACTGCAAAGTAAGAGCTAACAAAGAACTGCTGTGTTCCCCGGCTGAATCTACCAAAATTCAACAGATAGAAGCTACCAACAGATAGAAGTTAGCGAAGTCAACCATGTCATCTGGACACCATCTCAGTTCACGCTGTTCAAAGCTCTGAGATCATGCAGTTTTATTACTAATATTATTATCATTATTACTCAATCTGCAAAATATGTTTCGGTTGACGAACCTGTCTGAGGGGGAGAAGGACAAATGTTCCTCATAAATCTCTCCTTCCAACCCAAGACTGCTCCAGCTACTGCTGTTCCCGTTACTGCCAGAGGAGAAGAGGGCATAAGGGCTTCATGTTCACAGCCTGGACCAATCTGGTCCAGTTCCACAGGGCAAATTCTATGAAATGCTTCATTTATAATTCCTGGTCCCTTCAACTTATTAGAATTTTGACTTAGAGGCGTAACCCTACATTCATAGACCATCAAATGAGTCTCACTCTCCTTCACCTGTCACTCAGGTGCAGGAAGCTGCTGCTCTCGTCCGGATGCTCCTCCTCGAAGCTGAGGTTGGACCAGCTGCCAATACTGTCATCACCTACGCTTAGACAAAGCTGTTGGCTAGCAGTAGACTCCGAAGCGTGCATCCCTTCTTTCCCTGGGCTGCTAGAACACAGGGTGCAGCACAATGCAAGAAGAAACTAGCGTTGGTACTAGCTTGTGTCTGTGCTGTAGTCTTGCCTATGTCTGACTGTAATCATACATAGGAAATGTATAGAGCCATACAATTATTCATTAGCCCAAGAAAGTATTGCACATAGTATGTTTGTGATGCAATATCTCATTTTAAGTTTCATCACCTAAGAGAATTACCATCGTTTTGTAACTTTACATGACTTGACATAGTGTATTTGTCACTAACAAGTGGTATGTTACCTAAGGTTTATGGTCTGGCAGACGTTGGAAATCGCTGAAGTCATGATCTCTGTTGTGAGGCTCTCAGCGAAGCTTGCGCCGTCGTGCCCAATCCCGCTGTCTGCATTCAGGCTGGTGCTGCTCAGCTCCCTCTTGGCTTTCTCAATAGCTGATGACACCATCTCCTCAGCATACGCGGCCCTCTTCTCCAAGTCAATGTGAATTTTTGGAATTTCAAGGCCACACATCCGAGGCCCTTTGTAGCCGGTGCCTGCCGCAGCCTCAAAATCCTGCCTCTGTCTGCTGAGGCTGTCCTGGAAATGTCTGCTAGCATTTCTACACAACGAACGCTCCCTGACAGTGCAGTACCGACATGCCTTGTCAGCCAGGGCAGAGCCCATTGCTGTTTTTGTCAGCTTCTCTGCATATGAATTTTGGTCCAGTAGTCCTCTGTCTTCAGAAGCCTGTGGCATAGCTGATGCTAGTGTAATCTCCAACGTATCATCAACTATTTTCCGAGCATAGTGTTCTATTACTTGCATGATACTGTCACTGTAGTTCTGGTCATTTAAGCTGCCAGTGCTATGATATTGTTTGGTCTTCTCTTTAAAAGGCAGTAAGGAACACGAAAAATTAGTTTTTATAGGGCTGCCTGTCATATCATCTAATTTGGACTTTTTGTATAGACAGGAATCGGTCAGAGATTTCGGAAGTCGAACCGATGACAGTCGGAGCTTTCTTGTGACATCACATGTGATGTTATATGCCAAAGACTCCGCAAAGTCCACAAGTTCCAGGTACTCTTTCCTGTTCACGTCTTCTGGGTTCTGACAAGTACATCGGACAGCCTCATTAGAGGACAACACTTTCCCGTTATCATCCACAGAAGACGCTTCTGGCATTAAACCCCTCCAGACATCATGGGTTCCATCACAATGTGGCCTCCTGCTAGGGTGAAGCTTAAGGTTCGACCTATGCTTGATCTTCTTGGCTGCATGTGCTAGACCTGACTTAATGGAACGGTAAGCAAGGCGGCTGGCATACTGATCTAAAATAAGCTCCCTGCTGCCGCCTTCTTTTTTTAAAACTTTGATGATGTACCCACTATATTCATCAGTTACACTCTCACAGCTAGGATATTTGGAGGATAGCCCACTTGACCCAGTAATTTGAAAGTTAGGATCTTGGACCATGAAATCACTTTGAAAATGGTTGGCTAGACTCCCAAATCTGTTACTTTTGCAACTAACGGGCTGATTCTGCTGACTGTCAGCAACCACATCCTCGTTACTCATGACAGCTTTACGTCTATACTGACTAGAACTAATCATCTTCTTGACGTCACTGATGACCTCTCCCGCAATTTCCCCAGCATAGGTCCATAAAGAATTCAGTGTTTGCTCTGAGAACTTGGCACTATGTAAGGTATGGTTCTCTGTGCATGGCTTATCTTCAGATTTCCAGCCATGTGGCAATGCCAGAGTGTCCATCTCAGTAGCCATAGAAACAATGTGGTATGCTAAACGTTCTGCATAATGAAAAGCTCCCTTTTCTACCACCTTATTGTCAGTTTCTACTGGTACATTTTGATCTGCCTGCGCCCCAGCCAGTGCTCCTGTACGGGAATGATCATATTGCTGATCCTCTCTATCTTCATTATTCTCAGCCTCTTCGGAAAGTGACCTCATGAGCTTCAGTAAGAAGTCCGCATTCTCAGAATCAGTGTTAGCTTCAACGAGACCTGGGGCAGGCTGATAATGTGGGGTAGATGGAGGTGTGGCAGGAGAAAATTCCTTGGCAAGCTTGCCTTTTAATTTTTTGGAAAACTGTTTGAAATGTTTCTCCTGTGAAACTGGAAGGGGCAGCTGTGGAGTTGATGGTGGAGTGCCTGGCACTCCATGTGTTTTCCTCTCAGATGTACATGGAATCTCTTCTACTGACATCTTCTTGCCACTTCGGTTAGGTGCCTCAAAACTTGGCACCTCTAAAGTATCCTTCATCGATGAGGATCGCATTTCAGAAGCCGTCTCGGTAACCTGACCTATGTTCCTGAGGTCTGATCCATAAATGTCTCTACACATTCCTATGAACCCAGAATTAGGTATCAGGGATGATGGGACTGGGTGATCAGAACCATCTCCCCTTCTTTGAGAACCTGTGCTTTTAGGCTTGTTATATTTATCATAAAATCCTGAACAATGGCTCATGGAGTCCTGAAGTCTTAAGTGCATTCCATGCTGAGTTTTCCTGTCTTTTTTGTTCATCAGAAAAAAATCACCCTCGGTAGGTATGTGAAAATGTGAAGTTCCTTTGATGGCTGGATGCATTGAAGTGGAATTGGTAACATTTTCACTGACCAACTTCTGAGGCATCAACTTATCTGAAGAAGGTATCTGGCTTCCAATAGTTTTGTTCAGGCTGTCGGCACTGTTCTCTGATTTCTTCACTTTGGAAGCAGTCATGAGCTCATAAGCTTCACTCACAATCATATCAGCCATGTTTCCAGAATAGTTCTGCAAATCAGACTTATTAGAAATCTGGTTTCCAGCGACAGTTTCATGGGAACCTATACTCACCACTGGTTCAGTTGTGCATGTCTCATTGTAAACACTTTGAGAGGCAAAAGGAACTAAGTCAGTTTGTGTTGCTGTGGATATCTCAGAGATAGATGTTGTCACCAGTCTTCCTTCCAAACAGCTGCTTTTTTTAGGACTAGTTTGTGATGTTTGGCAAATACTGGACTTGTACTGACAAGTATCTACTGGGCCCTGAAATTGGGAGATTGCTTTCCCAGCCACAGGCACTGGAACACAACTGGCAATCCCAGACATGCAGAATAAAGCTTTTCTCACAGTGCAGTCATTTTCTGTTGATTCTAGTACCTCAGTAGGACACGTCGATCCTAGATAATGAGAGGTAGCATTACAGGTCTTTGTGATTTCTGCAGCATCCTCTGAGCTGACATAACGGATATTGTCAAGCGAGACACTGATGGCAGCCTGGGTAGTGAAGGTCACATCAGCCTGCGATAACTCTATGAATGCTTCCTGGAGCACAGACTCAGAGAGGTCTGAGGCATAAGAAGTAACTACTTCCTCCTCCTGCTCGAAGGACCAATCACTTGATGTCAAAGGTGTAGAAGGATGTGAAAACTGACAGACTTCCATTATACCTTCAAACACCAATTCCTCTGCCAGTTCTGCAGCAAACCTGGCAACTGTGTTGTTGAAAATCTGCTTTTTTACAAAGTGAAACTCCTTGAGAGCACCTGACACTGCTTCCTTAACTAGAAAGCTTGCTAAGCCATTAATAGCACGTTCTTTTAAAACATATGCATGCCTCATACCTATCTCATGGAAAGCCATTTGAAACACTGAAGAAGTCAATCTTGCAGCTAAATGACAAAGTGTAGTGGTACAAGAAGATACCCCTTTCTGTAGGTCTCTGAAGGCACTCCCAAGGCTCATTTCTACAAGATCGGTAGCAAATTTCTGTATGCCTACCTTCAGTGTTTGTGATTTCTGAGATTTTGATATGGTGACTGTCTCCTGAATATCAGACAATTTCATGAGGTGTCCGCTGCTGTTTTTGAATTCTTTATGGCATACACAGCTTAAGTTCTTGTTGACGTTCATATCAACAGGAGTCGAATATCCACAAACTGATCTGAGAATTTCCGTCGACATATTATTGGCAAAATCTGAGTATGTTTTATAGAGAGTACAGAGATCCTGAGGTTTGCGCAATTCTCCATCTCCATCTGGCTTCCAAAAATACTCTAAGGTGCCGCCTTCTCCCAAAGGACTAAATGCTGAAGATCGAACTGGACTGAAGAGCACCCCAGTTTCATCAGTTATAGTCTTCACTGGTCGTGGAGAATCAGGAATATCTGAGTGGGAACTACAAAGTGATCCTGGCTTGAGTGGAGTAGGTTTCTTTACGTTGGCAGGAAGAGTTGGGTGGTCAAATCGATGGGGGTTCATTGCTTTTGAAGAGAAGCCTCGAGACATACATTTGGAGTCCTCTGCATATACGTTTCTCTGTGTTTGGCTGCCAGCTACTGGCTCCTTGAGGAACTTGGAGCTGCTCTCAAGAGCTTGGTCCAGGTCATCAAACTGGTCAAAACTATCAAAAAACTCACTCACTTCTGAATCAGAGTCTTCAACCCCATCTTTGAAAACGGGGATTTTAGGAATGTCAAGCTTTGCTTTTAAACTTTTCTGGTAGCTAACTTCATCCAAGAAGATTATTGGACTTGGGCTTGAGCAGTCAGACTCATCTGACTCCGTGGCAGATGCTGCAGCAACGGGTCCTTTTGACAAAGAGCTGGGTGTGTAGAAATCCCAGTGGCTCTCTTCCCCTGAGTTCCATGCCGGTCCAGAACTTGTTTTAGGGAAAGAGGATTTCTTTGCGTTAGGCTTCTTGGAAAACGAGCTGATAATCGAGCGGGAGCCTGAGAAGTCCTTAGAGTGGGACGGGACCGTCTGAGATGCCACATCACGCTGGTTCCGTTGGTTATGAAAAGCTATAAAATGAAATAAAACTCTATTAATGGTCTTCAAACAACAAGAACTTGTTCAGTGATTATCCACCTCAATGTATAAATCTCAGTAATTAAAAAGGACATTTTGACCAGAGCTGTCTAACAGTGTTAGGGAACATGACTTGCAGCTAAATGAATGAAAATAAATCTTCCACTGCCATCTAGCAGTGATATCAGGCAATTTCAACTTTCAGATAGACACTTCCAAGGCAAAAAAAACTCAAATTCAATAAATAAAAAAGAATATAACAAACTTTTAAAACTACCACATAATGCAAGTACTCCATTTCTTCCAAACATTGTGCTGTAAGCGTACACTGTGCTGAGCTGAACGGTGCCGACAGCCTGATCTGAAATCAGCTGAACAGATTTATTTTCCATCAAATGACACAACACCCCATAAAGGCCGAAATGAAAACAAATTTTTGTAATTATTTCAATTTTATTAAAAACTAAAATCTCACATTTATATAAGTATTCAGACCCGTTGATTCAGTACTTTGTTCAACCATTTTAAGCAGTGTAATTAGAGGTGCACTGATCCAATATTCGGATTGGTATCATTACCGATCCAGACCTATTAGACGATCGGGTTTTGGCCATGTATGACCGATCCATGTCCGATACTTACTTATTTACCTTCTGGCAGTCTGTAACAAGATAACTCCTATTTCTTCTAAATTAATTTATACAATCAATTGCATAACAGCTCTTCCCTATTTTGGATTTTTTGTGACATTCAAGCTGAACGCTAACGCTGCCACTCAGTGGGTATGAGCGCAGTGACTTCCACCTGCTCTGACATCATGCGCATACCCTTCACAGTAGGGGGAGGGTAAGAACATCAGATAAGAGGGTGTAGATCTCGGAGAATTTCATGCTTTTAACAGCAACTGGTAGCACAGTGATTTGCAATCTTTCTAAAAATTGTTTTGAGAGGTGGAAATAGCATTTAATGGAAAATCCCACTAAAAATCACACACACAACTGTATGAGAACATGAGCAATATGAAAAAAAGCAACAGGTGATTTGGGAGTTGCAAGCTTGGGCTGTTTGGTGCACTCGCGACAGCTTGTGATACACGAGGTGCTGCTGTCTCTAGGACGTGTAAGTGATGCTGTTGGCAGGGGGTCAAAAATTGTGGGGTATGAAGATATTCAAATTGTCTGAAAATGCCTCAAAAACGCTTAAAACAATGTACAAACAAGGTAGAAAAGTACTTTATGAATGTTACCAGTAGCCTAATTAGAGAATTTTTGTCATACATTTTTTATATGATCAAAATAAATAGATTGCATCCAAGTTTAATTTTGAGTAGAGATGCACCTATTGCATGGGCTAACTATCGGTTTCGGCCGATACAGTAACATATTAATAAATGCATTTTCTATCTTTCAGTATCAGCCAGAAACTTCCTCATTGACTGTCATATTGAAGGGTCTAAATATACAATTCAGGTTTTAATAAATATTAAAACATGGAAAAAAATCATTATAGGCCAACCATGTCAATTTGGATGGCCAACCATTTTGAATGATATCTTCAGGACAACAAAGTTTGGAAAATCTGGGGCCTGTATCAAAAACCAAGATTTAATGGATAGCTAGATAACTTATCTGATTTAGGGTGGACTTTTTCATTCAGTTACATTCAGCCCAAACTTATCTTGCTAACACAAAAATCCACCTTTCTGATACTGGTCCCTGTGGGAACTGTATCGTCACAACAGTCATGCAGGCCAAAAAGTTATGATAAAATATAAACTTATTGTCTTATTACTGCAAAATTCTCTGTCAAAATTCCATACGTAACTAGAACATGAATAACGAATACATATTTTTAATGATTACTGGGGCCTTTTTCATATGATTAATTTGTTCAAAAATTCCAGAAAGGCTTCTAATTAATTTAATCTTTTAGGTTACCATTCAAATTAAAGGAAAGCATGAACATCTGCAATGTAATATTTCCAGTGCAATAACAGTGAAGGGTTGGTAGTGACTGTTATGTTTCAGGTACTCCTGTCCACTACTTACACAAGTTGTCAGCCGCCTCTTCTTCCTCTAGGTGCTCGAACGCAGTAACAAAGTCATCTTCGATGGACGAGACGGACTGGTTAGTGTCATCGTCCTCGAGTGGGCAGGCGTCAGACACGCCCTTCTGCAGACACTGCACTTCCAGTGCATACTTCATCCCCGCCACGTACCGCGCCAGTGAGGCCGACATGGATCCCACAATGCCCTGTGGACTCCGGCAGTGCCGAAACACGCAGATGGCCTTTGAACACGTACCCTGGGACCACAGAACAGGTAAAAAAAAAAAAAAAAGTGCAACTCCGTAAACAAGCAGCACAGGAACATAAACAAAGGGGAAATGAGCAAAGGATGAAAACTCTTCATTAGCAAGGTGACGTTAAGTATCTCTGTTCTTGCAAGAACGATAAATCATTTTGAAATTAAAAGCTCAGTTGTAACTAATAATCCTGAAGCTGAAACAATATGAAGTTTATGCGTATGCAAATACTACCTCTTAAGTCCTAGAACTTTAGGACTTTTATTTTGGATTATGTGTTAAGAAGGTATTACGTCGGTAATCTGTGTGATTCATTAGGTTGTAGATCAAGAACGCAGCATGACTTACTGCCACTGTGATACTACAGCCAAAACTGTCAATCACAGCGGATCATGCGACTACCAGACAAAGTATGCAAGACAAAAAAAAAAAAACACAAAGGAGGGAACTGATTGGAGTATGCTGACTCTCCTTCTGTGACCCACCTGGGAAACACTGTCTTTATTTTCAAGAAGTTTCCTAGTATCTTTGAGGAGCAACACCTCTTCGTCCTTCAGACTCTGGGCATGCAACGATCTAAGCAACTCCAAAACGTCAACAGGGACAGCCGGCAAAGCCTGGTAACAACATGTATAACAAGTTAGCATAAATCGATTATTTTGAAATAATTTAAATTACTGACTTATAAAAATGATTGAAAGGTTTCAAAAATATACCTGCAGTTTTGACAAAATGTATTTCTAGTGCCTTTTAAATAGAATTGATGTTCCTCAGGATAAAAGGTATCACATTACAAATAGAGCAGGGACCCTCTTACCTGTGACAGTAAGTCCTCTACTTCAGAATGACTAGGTAAACCTACAAAATGGATCTGAAGGTCGAAGAAAAGAATCATTGAAAACAATCATTCAGACATCAGCTACTGAACAAACTGTTCATCCTAAAGGATACAGAAGAACCGTTCAGTATTTGGCACAGCATTCATGGATAACAAAACATACATAATACGTATGAATACACATATCCGCTCTTGCACATATCACTTTATTACGGTCAGGGCTGCACTATTTCACCTTATATGGAATAACTTGACTTTGACCTACACCTGAACTGCAGTTACCACAAGAAATAAACATTAGCTGTGGAAAGTGCGATGGCTTTCAAGACCAAAAGTCCAAGAGTTCTTTATTGTAAACACAGCCATGTGCAAGTACACAGTGTTGAAATATGGATTCCCTTGGCCCCCCAAGATGATACACATCAATACAAATACAATAAATAAATGTATAAAATCAACAACACAATATAATACAGTAAAGACAATATAAAAAAAGAATTCAAAACTGTGCTTGATTCTGTGTGTCTGCAGTGTGGTGCAAATTGGCGTAGTAGTGCAATTAACGAATGTGCAAGTGTAACAAGAGAAAATGCAGTCCGAAAAGCAGCAGCATCAC
>JABFEB020000001.1:42997773-43013951 GCA_019775895.2 Stomatorhinus ivindoensis | reverse complement strand
CCCTACTTCGCGGAAATTCAGTTATCGCGGTCAGCCTTGGAACCTATCTCCCGCGATAAGTGAGGGATTACTGTATAGAAATGCATGCCCTTTTATGGATGATATGGATGTGACAAACAATCTGTGTGAATATGTGTGAATGTGTGTGTGTGTGTAGATTTACATTCCATCAATAAAAAAATACCACAAATGACTTTTTATGTTACCATGACATTCAGCTTATCCTGATGTGAGTGACATGCTGAAGTATAAGACTGAGACATTCTAGGCCAAAGATTATGACGTAACAGTGTGTGGCTTGGCAATTTAGGACTAGGTCACTGTTTCAAATCCCAGTTGGGCCCTTTTAACCCCCCAACCCTTTCTAAAAAAATGTATGTTGCTTTGAACAAAAGTATCTGCTTAATAAACTAAATGTAAATAAAACAAACCAACATCACCTTGAATATGATCATACCAACACTGAAGAATGAAATTATCCTTTCCGTTAAAATACGGTTTCAAAATATAACTGAATCATGGATAGGAAAATAATGCAAAATGTTCATCTTCTCAGATGTTATAAGCAGTTAAAGAGAGGAGGGAATAGTATCTGACGGGGAAGATCGAACAACAGGTCATGCTTTAAATCATCCTTATACAGTACGAAGGTATAGTAAAGATAAGCAGAAGGAAGGATTCCCTTTCTTCTCCGGCAAAGACAACAACAGATACTAATAGCAAAACTAAAAAGCTAAGCCTACTGATAAAAAGCTACATAAAACTATTGAAACAACAAACGGGACTTGTGGGGAAATTCTGCTCACGTGTACCCAAATACACAAATTGCATTTTTTAAGCAAAACAATTTCCATACAGACACATTGGCCGAAAACGCAATTGATAAATCAGTGAGCTGTAAATGAAATAAACATTAGCTTTAACTAAAATAACAGCATTATATATTGTAACATGAAGGGAGCCAGTTGTCGTGATTCGCATACCCGATTGCGATCATGGCAGCTGTTGAAATTAATTTTGGGAAACACTCTCTACTAAAGCACAAGAGACCGAAAATTAAAGGGTTATATGAACAGCAACAGCTAACTAGCTAACTGCCATAATAACCGATTCAAAGTCCCTGTGTGAATCAGACAGTGTCGCATTTTCTTGATTCGTATAAGTACCCAGTTATCGTTCGAACAACATTCAAACAAATTGACACACGTAGGCCAAACGACTTAAGAACGTTTATGAAAAGAGCCATGTATAATGTTATTACTACGTTATACGTAACGCTCACTGTCAACATTAACAAGCCTTCTAATATTTTTCCAATTAGCTGGGCCGCGGCCTGATATCGCCGAACACATCACTGAATATATTCCTGTGCGTTTCCATTGATAACAGCTACAGCGTGTTATTTCAATGTCGATGTCGAGCACAGGACATGATATAGCTGTGAAAACATGCGAGCTTCCTTCAGGTGATTTATGATTATTCTCACCGTTTGCCGTCAGACCCGCGGATGCTCCCTGTCAAATCATTTCACAAAACAAGGTAAATCCAGTCAAGGCTAATCAACTCCGAACACGACTCCCGTTGGATACAGGCTTTCATCAGAGCCCCGAAACAACGATTGAGCGCTGACTACATGCGCGACTGGGTAGAGGTCTGAGCAGAATGGAACCAAATGTAACGCAACTCATTATACTTAAATATTATATCATTTTCTTATAGCAAGAAAGAAAACATATAGTTACATGTTGCTGGGATGTTTGTATCGCTCGTTTAATTAGAGTGACCATATTTTGCTTTGCGCAAAAAAGAGGACACGGAGGACAGTATGCACAGAGAAAATATTCCGATTGTAGAAAGTACATGTCAACATGAAATAAAGCTAAACACCGGGCAATTTAGTTATTTTTACGTCCAAAAAAGAGGTCAAGTATAGGAAAAGTGGACATATGGTCAGTCAGGCAAATAACTGCGACCCCACGACCCTTGTCTTTTTGTATGGAATGTGTACACAAATGTTCAAAGTTTGCTTGCTTGAATATCAGACAGAGATTTGATTACCAATCATTACTCATTATTACCCTTATTCTGGTTGAATTTTTCACTTGTTTGGGGGTGGGTGAGTATTTAACTGCACTGCATTACTCTCAAATATTAATATGAGTGTTAAGTGTTAATATGAGTTACCTGTATCTCAGCCGCCAGGTCACAGAGAGTACTTAATTAATCAAAAAGATTCAACATATTTAAGGTAGGTCTATTGATTTCAAATGGAATTTCCAGAAGATTAGACCAGAGTTCCTGTGGCTGTCAGTTATAAATAATCCTTTTAAACTGAAGTGTGAGCATGTCTCATTTTAGCCATGTTATGTAGCAGAACGGAAGCAAAGATCTTACAACATGTGGGACTCAGGCCTGGTTCTCCAACTGAGAAAATGGTGGTTAAAACGTCTTAGCTAAATAAATCATTCAGAGCTTTGTTCGGATTCATTCATTTTACTGTCTCAGCCCTTTAGAGGGGAAGGGTAAATGCCACCACATGTGTTCTGAGTGATCCTGTTCATCCTGTGGTGCAGCATCGCAATCATAATTGCAGTGGAATCTTTCCCAATGACAGTGTTACCATGCATGGGACAAAAAAGGTTACTACGTCATTAAGTGGTTTACTGATCATGAGAGTGCTATGCCAGTCATAGACATGCAGTCAACCTGAACACTCATGGGACCTTCTAGGAACCACTATTCCTGCCACCACAAAAATCCAGATGAAATTTGTCATGGAATAATGGTTGTATCTCTACAAACCAGTCACAGACATACAGACACATCTAAAATGTATTTCAAAACTGCATTGATGCTGTTAATGTCTTGCTTGTGGTGTCCCAGCCTGTATAAGGACACCTTTTGTTAGTTTAATTTATCTACAGTGCTTACACAATTTTGACTTGTCATCCATGATCTCTGTCTTTTCCATGACCCAGTGTTCTGCTGCAGACGTGACATTTCACACTTTCTGATTCTCACACTTACGGCAAATCTATATTATTCCAATATAAACCTAAAACTAGCAACATCAAAAGTGTTAGGGCAGTTTGCAAACCCTACAGACTACTTACCAGATAATAAAACTTATATACTGCTGTAAATGCGTAACTTGTCTCAAACTGAAAATCTCATGCCCACCAGTTGATCAAAGTTGACAACTCTGTACTGTAACGCATACCAGCTTTTAAGATTTTTAATAACTGACGTGTTGAAGATGCATATGTGGAACAGTCACCAAAGTCACAGTTAATATAAATTACAAGGAGAGGAAATATAGAACTATTGAGTGTGAAAACTTTATTCATTTTTAGAAATGTGATTTTAGAAAGGTGATAAACTTTCCATATAGACTGGTTGGTTGTAGTATTACTGACAGTAAAGATACATTTTGTGCTTAAACAAATATATGGGGGTATGTGGCCTAGTAGGTTTGCTTGTTGTGCCTGCAGCTGGAAGGTCATTGGTTCAAATCCCACGGTTAGTAATTTCACCAGCGGGCTCCTGAGCTCAGCCCTTAATCACAGCTGCTCCAGGGACTGACTGACTCTGTTCATAAACTATATGTCACTTTAGATTAAAGTGTCTACTGAATAAATAAAGAAATGTTAACAATGGATATCATTAATGACTTATTCAAATAAATAGAAATGACCATTCTGTAGTTATGGATGACAAGATGTCATGCAGCATAAAGAAATGCAAGACAGCGATAAAACATCTTTCATGACTTTAGGTTTATTGATGTAGGAAGATATTAAGTATTCGCCTTTAAGGCATCTCAAAATGTACAACAAAGTTTACCCATTAATTTTAGCAGAATACAAAAATACACATCTCAGTGACTTCCATATTGTAATAAATAGTTAACCATGCATTCTACAATAAAAAGGCACAAAAAACAGTCACTTAGTAATCATAAAAATTACTAACTACTTTACCAAAACCACCCATATATCTATACAATAAATGTAACATTATATTCCAAAGGTGAAAACACATTACACATTGGTTAAATCTTAGGCAATAAATACGCAAATATTGTGTATACCTATTTATATACCTATATGATATATAATATATTATACAAACAAATATAATATATTATATATGATTAATTTAGACATTATAAAATGTTAAAAATGAAACTGTGCCATTGTAAACAGAATGTAAACAAATGAAAGTTCTCCTTTGCCTTGTTGGAAACCAAGTTAGAGATTTGTTAGCATCCTCTACACGGTTCTACACAATGTGGTGGTTTTAAAACCAGCTAGTTTGCAACTTATTCCCACTATTCAGGTAAAGCTAATATTTGGTATACATTTTCGTCAGTTTCCTTATTAAATGCACTGTACTTCCTTCTCTTCTCAATAGGGACAAAATCTTAGGGAGGACTTGATATAAAATATGAAAATTTCATAATGAAAATTCAGTCCGTTGTAGAACTGCAAATTTAAACACCAAACCTGATTTTACAGGGCCTTTGGGAGGGTGGCAATAAAAAAAGAAAAAAAATAGGTGCATTATGCACCATCCCATCTTATCAAGTTGAAGAAGATATGATCTGTTACAGGAACATCATTAGGTCACCTGAAACCATGTACTTTCCTGGGCTTTTCTGTCCAAATAAATGGTTAAAGAGTGGAAGCCACGCCTTGTTTGAATAAGGCACTGTGTGCTGTCATTAACTCAGCTATCTTAATATCAAATGCGGTAAATGTTTCATACTTGCAGATCGAAAAGCTGGCCAAATGACCTCATATCACGTGTGCCACAGGATGTATGCAAACAGAAGTGGAAGCCATTAAACAAAATCATGGTCAATAAAACGTAACACATAGTTTCCTGTCAGCTCCTTCATCACCCACAAACATTTAGCTGTTGAATACTTTTAGCTGCAGTGTTTTAACTCATTTTACAAGAATTTTTGTTTTTCATTTTATTTCATGGATTAGACTGAATTGTTAAGGTACATATTATGTTGCCAATATACAAAAAAATTCTGAATTAGATAATAAATAAACATAATACAGTTTGCAAGTTATTTTGGCATCAGTTCTTTTTCGAAACATTACTCTTTCATATTGGAATTTAGTTATCATTGTAAACATGTAGTATTTTATAGTATTTGTTGAAATCTAAGCTCAGATATGAATCTCTATCTTCCATCAATGTCTGGCAATTCTAGTGCAGTGTCCAGTTTCATTTCATGACAGGACCCCAGTTCTGTTTTGCACAGTAAAATAACATGAACCACTTGCCTCTCCCGAACACCATATTTGCACCTCCTACAGTATTTCATACTTGTGGTTCACTTGTTTATAT
Organism: Stomatorhinus ivindoensis; assembly: GCA_019775895.2. Taxonomy (NCBI): domain Eukaryota; kingdom Metazoa; phylum Chordata; class Actinopteri; order Osteoglossiformes; family Mormyridae; genus Stomatorhinus; species Stomatorhinus ivindoensis. The sequence goes on along the minus strand of JABFEB020000001.1, from coordinate 43,008,587 downwards.
TGAACTGAGTGCTGCAAAGGTCAAATGAACTATTAAGCAAAAGACGCAACACGCGCCTGGAAACCTTAAAGGGGACACATTGTTTTAACAGTGGAGAAAAACGTCTTGGATACTGCAGTTGCAGAATCTTCAGCCATACAAATACATTTCGCCAGTAACTTAGACATACTTGTGGCAGGAAAAAACTTTCAACAGCCCAGGCCCAAAAAAAACTAAGAATTTAAAAAGTAAAAAATAACCAATTCAATCTAAAATGTTACTTAAACCTAAGCTGTAAGCATTTAATAACAGGGATCAAGAAATAGATCAATACATAGTTACCCGGTCATGTATCTTTATGGAATAAATCTCATCTTAATGATGAGGAATTAATCTTTCTTGGACATTCAAAGAATAAACCATGTAGAGTAATAATAACCTACTTTTATTTTATTGGTACTTCAGGTCTACACTGAATACTAATTTCTATTAATATATTTCCTGATACCTGTAAAAAAATGCAGCATGAAGCATAAATGAAACCATTTGATTGTCCACAAAAGCAGTGGTGGTATTGAGTCCAGTAATTTCAGTGCATGTTTTCAACTTTGTTAGCAGTTAATAAATTATTCTGATTGAAATTATTTCTGTGTCCCTCCAGTGGGAAAGAATCCCTCGTTTACTTCCCAAGAAACTGTTTTACAAAGGAAAATTAAGGGGGCTAACGTCAGTCTTAGAGCTTTTGCAATGATTTGCAATGACATGTTGCAATAATTCAAAGGCCTACAAACTAAAACATGTAAAGTTAGAAAAAAAAAGTGAGATCTGTAAAAATGAGTATCATTCTTTCTCCATCTAGTGGGGAATTGCTGTAATGAATGATTTTACTGAGGAAGTAATAAAAGATGATTTGCCACTTTACTGTATACTATTACTCTGATTGAAATATATTTAAAATGGCTGTTTTTATGTAATGTGACCACCAACATGTAACTTGTTTTAAAACTTGCACTCCAGACACTCTCTGCTTAAATTATCCAGGAAGCACGGTGGAACATGATTAAAAAGCAGCTACTGGAAGCACTTTGGACAGTCTGAAGCCATTTGATTTTATAATTGGGCTACCTAAAGGTTCACCTTTTTCTAAGAACCAAGGAGAGAAGTTAATGAAACACTCTTTTTAGTTTCCAAAACAAAACCAAACTCAATCACATTTTATAGCTTCAAAATACAATCAACAGTATCAAAATAAGTACAATATTGCACCTTCATTAAAGTACAACAGCATATAAAAATATGAGTTCACTAAACTATCATTAACATTGGGGTTCTGGTGCAAAACACACATTTAAATGTGTGAGCTGTCTTTTATAAGCAATCTACAAAGGCCTATAACTAATACCATATAGATTTAAGTCTTCTATTATATATACACACAACTGAACAATTTCATATAGAAGTATACCCTGTAATGCCCTCATCTATACCAATTTAAAATGAAGTCCAAAAATTTATCTGACACTGGTTGCAGGGAACTTACAGCTCAGAGTAAGTTTTAAGTGTTAAGTGTTAAAGTAATATTCCTAATCTGATAAAGCATTATGTTACAGCCAGAGACTGATGCACTGGCTTTTGAAAGTTGAACCTAAACATAGAATCTAAAAATCACCAAGAGCTGTTTATTAAGTAGATTATTTCTTGCTGAGTAAACAGCGAGAAAGTACCTATCAACAACCCAAAAAAACTTAACTAAACTTAAGAAATATTAACGTTTTTGGCAAATGACTTTTCACGATTCATTCTAAAGCAACTCCTGATAGTGTTTAAATGTTCAAGTGCCATTTTGGTGCAATAATTACTTTAGGCAAATAAGAACAAATGCTTACAAAATACTGTCTTCCCTTTGGTACTAGTGTTCATACTTATATCTGGGCTTGCGCAGTATGTAATTTTTCATACTGTCATACCATCCAGACATTATACTGCAGTATAAGGAATTTTGACGGTATTTTCAAAAGCAACGCTATTCTGGTATTTTGAAATCTTGGCAATAAAAATTCATCGCCTGATCCTCAGCTAATTTTGAAGCGTGAAATACTGTGGTATACCGTAATACCGCTCAAACCTGGCTATACCTGTGTGACACACTGCATTCCAACTATCAGTTCATAAGGTCCTTGGTATTTAAAAAATCTGTTTGTATGAACTAGGATAACCGACTTATAAGGTACGCAAAACAGTTAATAACGCTGAAAAAAAATATGGCACACGACTGCTAAAGAACACAGCTTCTTTACGCATAGTTTCCATGCTAAAAATCGAATTACGAAACCTAGAGGCAAAGGGCTACTTCAGACTTCAGTAGTAACAAATGGCATAATATTAAATCGATATAAAACTCGTTCAAGTGTTCTTTGTGTATGTTAAAAAAATCTGACATTAATCATGCAATAAAATAGATTTCCAAATCAAGCAGACGTACCATGCATTACTTCACTGTTTTAGGAGACTCCAAAGTAATTTTTTGTCCTTGGTCCCAAACCCATTACAGCTGAACTACCATTCATTTTCAATGTCTGCCGTCTCCTCCCTGCCAACCTAAAATGTAAACAATGCTGTTGAAAGCATGATATTTCAGACAAATGTCTCCCTCCTGATACTAGCATCAATGATAAAGCCAATGTGTCAGTTAGCATTAACAAGCCATAAACACTACAAACAGTGCATGCTTCATGGAAGTTCTGTTTTGCTATCTGCCATACCTCCCTCCCCCAACTTGGAGGCCAGAGACTGTCCCTTAAATATTGATTGTTGCATACCTGACTTTGCCCGGAGTGGAGCACATTAAAATGGCATTTTTCAGTCTACCCACCTACAGCTGTCGTTCTAGAACATTTGGCACTGCTACCATCTTAAAAAAAAAACACCTCAGCAGTCGTCATTAATAGGGACGTCCTCCCAGTCCTCGCAGAGCTCTGTCCTCTGTACCAAGCTCTCTCATAAAATGAAGCTCTGTGGAACACTGCAGGATCTCGCCCATCTTAGAGGTCTGTCAGGTTGCTCTTGGCCAGCTCCTTAGTTCCCTGTAGAATTCTCTTCATATGGCCCACCTTCGATATCCCCAGATCCTGTTAGAACGAAACCCGTTAGTCCATGTCAGACTGACAAATGACAGCAGAACACGTGCCTGAAGGACATATAACAAAAAGGAAGACTTCAGCAAGTTGGGGCTTTGTTAGGAGAGAAATGCAGTGCTCACCTCAAAGACCGGCCAAACACCTGTCCAATTACACATAGAAAATGATATACAATACTATACCCAGTGATTAAAAATCATAACGCACTTGCCCAAAAACACATCTGACCATTTAAATAGCATTACAGAATCACGTTCTTGTTCAGTGTATTGCACTTTCACATTTTTATATATTTATAATACTGTTATAAAAACAGTTATGAAGTTATATACAGTGTGGGCTAATCATAGGCATACAGTTTCATTTTACAGTAGTGATTCGGTCAGCTTTAGTCCCCCGTTAATGTTGATACATTCCTGGACCCTGTCCCTGACGCTATGACACACTTTAGCACATTGATCCCAGTTACTATCAATGTCCAAAGATGCTCGCGGGATTAATTCCTTCAATTCATTCACTGTTTGGGGCTTCATCTCAAAAACCTTCTCCTTTACTAACCAAAAAAAAATCCATGGGTGTCAGGCTGGCTGAACGTGGGGGCCAGTCAATGCCGCCACGTTGCCCAATCTAACGCTGTGGAAAGGGGTTATCAAGGTAGCAGAAGTGTGTCAGGGACAGGCTGCAGGAATACACCAACATTGATGGAGGACATTCCGTACATCTAAGAGGCTACACATGACCCAATCAGTACTGAAAAATAAAATCTGTACACCTACTTTTAAAAATAAAAACTTAACTTTGTAAAACAGAATCTTTGTAAAATAAAAACCTCTAAACACCGTTGAATGATCTTGACATCTATTTATGTTCTTGATAAATGCCTGGTTACTTCATCCTAGTAAAGCAGTTGAATAAACAGAAACTGTTACTTGTCACTGCATGAGGGACTAAGGATTGTTATACTGTTGATGTGTGCTAGCCAATCACAAAGGAGGTACGTATCAGAGAAGAAGAGGCTCAGATTATAGGGATTTTATGTCTAGAGGTGGGTGTCCCTGCAAGCAGACATTTAATTTCTCAAAGACACCAGCACAGCCCGAAGGGCACAATGAGTTTCCACGAGCGTTTTCCATTCGATGAGAGGGACAGAGATCTGGTATGACGGGACGGGAGAGAAAGGAATCGGCACAGTTCAAGGTACAGTGTGTCAACCGGCCTATAGGACTTGACAGCAGAACAAAATCAATTCTTTCAGCCTTAAACATTGCTCCCATTAGGATCACATATCATGACAATGGAAGTCTCATGATGGTTTTCAAATACACAAATCTTTATGATAAAATAGTGGAACAAAGCTGTTTAGATAAGGGCAGATAAGAGGATATTCTCATAAAAATGGTGAAACCAGACCAAATATGGAAACATTTACTGTTCACTCTTCTGAGGAGATGCTGTGATGGTTTCATGCTGTATACCTGAATCCCAATAACTGATATTTCCTGAAGTTTCCAAGGTCACTGTCAGAAGACGGTTTTCTCTTCCTCTCAAACACATCCACTACAGAAAAGCCAGTTTCAGATCTTAATATTTCACAAGTATATTGCACCATGCGTCAGAGCAGCCCTGCCAGTCGGCAAATGTCCGAAACGCTAAGATCCCCCCTGACCTGCCGTTAACATTTTTTTTTCCTAGCAGTCACCCCCACTCCTCCTAACACCAAAACACACGCATGCACACGAGCATACACCTGCAATGCTCCGTCACCGACAGTCGGGGATGCCCATATATGGGAAGGGGGGAGCAGGGCGGGGTTGGGTGGGCGGAGTTAGTACACAAGTTTCGTCTTAAAACCAACTTGCACACAAGAAGCCGAGCAGGGCAGTGCAACACACGAGGGCAAAAAGGGAAAAAGAGAGGCGGCAGGGAAAGGGGGAGAGAGAGCTATTGTGCATATGTGTGTGAGAGTGAGAGCGAGCGAGCGAGAGAGAGAGAGAGAGAGAGCGAGAGCGCAAGTCTGGTTGAAGCACAAAGGGGTTGCGTATACCTTGAGGTCTCTCCTCTCCAGGTGAAGGAGCTCGGAGCCGCGGATGTCGTGGCGGATGAAGGTGTCTTTGTATTCCCCCAAGCTGAGCTGCTCCAACCAGGCGGCCACCTCCTCAGTACCCCACTTCTGAACTACACAGGTCAAGAGCAAGAAGCCCTCTTTCAGTCTCCGCCCCCTCTGACGCATGACACAAGCAAACAGGGTCAGGCCAAAAGGAAAAGCCCAGCACAAATAAAAAGAGAAAGAGAGAGAGAGAGAGAGGAGAAGAGAGAAGAAGTGGTGGGAGCAGCTAGCAAAACGAGGGTTAGGAGGCTGTTTTGGTACAGGCCTCTGGTCTTGGGTGCACCAGAGTCTGGCATGCGGGTTATTGTAGTGGGACGTCCACCATTCCAGAGGCACACAGGACATAGGAGGGAGCGGGAGGCTAAAGCCTGGGCAACCTGAAGTCCGAATCCGTCCCCCACGTCGCCCCCTGGTGGGCGGGGCTAAGCCAGCCCCACCACACCCCACCCAAACCTCCAGAGACGGATCTGGGCTACCCAACCCATGCTACCCACACTTGCGTCCGGTCAAATCCAGGGATACCCATCCCAGTGCAAGAAAACGCACAACCTCGACAGCAGGGAGTCCATTGGCTAGCTGCCCGTGGATAAGGATGGTAGATCCCCTCTGGCGATGAACAGGTCGATGAACAGAGTATGACTATGAACAAGCGGCCAGGGCCAAATGAATAACCAGTGGCTTGAAATCAAAGCGTGAAGAAGTCATTATGTGGTCTTACGTTTAATTGTGCAGGAGTCATAATTAATAAAGGCGCAAAAGTTTCTGGCAGAATCATTTCCCTGTTGACCAACTGGTGAGATGATTTCTAACCATCAAATGCCAGGAGTACGCCTCACAGACAGCGGACGGCAGCCAAATAGCAACCTAGCAAATCCATGTCTGTGAGCTTTGATTTGTGTCTGCTAACGGTTGCCTGGACACAACAACCGTCCTCGGCGGCACTAGACAACACCACGAAAAGAGTGACTGGGCATGGATACTCATGGATGGTCAGGTTGGACCGATGACTGGATGACGGCACAAAACAGAGACACTGAATTAGCTTCTGGCAAGACGTCCGGCAAACGCCATTCTCTTCTCTATCACTTGCTCATTGGGGTCCAGATGAGCTTGGGTGTTTGCAAGCATTGAATGTGGTCAGACATATCTATGGGTGTTATAAATAAAACCAAGGTGTAGCATTGCCATACTCATGGGCTGTTTTACAAAATTCATCCACCAGAGGGAGCAATAACACATTTCATACCACTTTGTACAAAATTTCACAAAAAAAATATATACAAATGAATCAATTTTGTCAATTCTCAGAATGAAGAAAATCAAACAAAATTTCTAAAAGCCTTTAAAATGGAAACGCAATATTTCTCTTTAGTATTCGGTATTGGAAATAGCATACTCAGAGGCAGCTAATACAACATATATATTACGTACAACATGTTCATAGAACCTATGTGTAGGCACAGATATATATGTATTCCTACATACAAAACACAAATAACTCATTTAGTCACTGTATGATACACAGTATTTAATACAGATATGGTATTCAAAATAGAGTGGTATTTTTGGCTACAGAACAGTTTCACCTCAAATCCAAGACTTATGTTAATAGTGGTTCTGGTCTGATACAGGATTGCTCAGAATTCTCACCCAATCATATTAATGGTAACGGCAACTCAAGTCTCACACTCATACCTGGCGTCATTCTGAAAGAGATCCATAAACGGACCGCAGTAGGAAGCAGTTGTACAGACGCTCCTCCACTTACGAACTTTCAGACATACGAACGAAAAGGACCGTAAGGTCCAAATTGTGTTCATTGGGCTCCCGTTTCCTGTTCACAACATTAGTTTTTTTTCTGCGCTGTTACTCCCGCCGCGCGGCAGCATAGCGTGCGTACTCCCAGCATATCCTAGTTATCTCTACTTCCATATACCTTTAGATTGATGTTGAATAACGACTTCAAGTTATCAATGGCCGCGCAGAACGTATCTCGTTCGCAAGTAGAGGAGCGTCTGTACTTCCCACAATAAACACTTGCACATTCACACCCCGCATCTGCACACGCTTCAGTAAAATAACCACAAACCACACAGATGTATAAATAAGCTGTAAATCATTGATTCATGTGTAGAAGCTGGCCTGTAACTGGGGGGGGGGGGGGGTACTTACCTGGCTGGGAGGTGCCCTTTTTTAGGACCTTCTCCTTCTTGAACTTTGGCACGATGCGGAACATGGAACTGCGGCTATTCCTCTTGCCATACTCCAGGGAGGGGTCCTGAAACACAGAGAGGCTGTCAAACCACCCAATCGTTGGCAGAGGCACCCTTGGTGGGCGGGACTAAGTGCTGACAACCTATTGGCTAGGGACTCTTCCATTGGGGGCAGAGGAGATGTGTCAAACTGCTTCTATTATAACAAGTAAGGCTTTCAACCAAGAAAAGCCTGAGCAATTCTAAAGCGATTACGCAGTACAATCAGTAACCAGAGCCAAGCCACTGTGCTGAAAGCATGCATTTTTACAGGGTTGGATCATCTATGTCCGGCGTTAAATGCAAAGCAGCTTGCACGATTTCTAAAATGTAATGAAAATCAAAGTCAGTAGTGTAAATATTTATGAGAGTGGTGGGCGGGGCTTACCTCCTCGTCGTCGGGCTGCAGGATGTGGTACAGCCAAGGGATCTCAGTCAGCTTCCCCAGCTCCGACTCCACGCTCTGCAGCGCGCTCGACAGCAGCTCCTCGTGGGGGGGGTCCAGTTGCTTTTTGGTCAAACACAAGGCCAAGTAAGAGTGGAAAACTCACTCCTTCACACAGGGAAACAAACTGAGGGGATCTGAACAAGCACGAGGACCCCGACAGCCGTCGAATTCGGGGGTCACCAGCCGGCGGCCTCCGGTCTGCATCCGGACCAAAACTGAACTGAAACCGAACTGAGCGATCAACACCCCCCTCCCCCCCCCCACATGTCAGAAAATTTTTATCGTTGGGAAACAAACTCCTCCCCCCAAACTGGAACATCAGAGGACATCCCACTTGGCTGACAAATGTTTTTGGACTCTTGGAACTTGGTTTGTGTTGCTGATGGAATCTGGCCATCTGGGAAAAACAGCTGGAGAGCCCTGATCTAATGTGGTAATAATTATATGTTGTATGCATAAACAAACAAACAAATAAATATATACCCCCCCCCCCCAAGTACATCATTCTACATGAAGGTCCAAATAAACCACTATGGTGGAACCGGTAATATTATTCACTGCAACTTCTCCATCATGGCATCACTGATGTTGAAAAGAGATTAAATTCCTTTAATTCAAGCAGAGTGGTGAATGCAGCTGCAGAGCACTATTTCTCAGCGCACATTCAGTGCATCGTTTTCGGTTTGGTACACACAGTGAAATGAATGAATACATCTACTGACACGGGCGGAACCTAAATTCACATGTAGATGTTCAACATAGAAAACATTACCCTAATTGTGGTTATGAGTTTGTTACAGATAATGCTGGTCAGTCAGTGGTAATTGGCATTTAGGGATCATTTTGGTTTCCTGATAAATTGCACCAACACTGGAGAGAGAGAGTAGTTGATAAGACCAGGACTGTCCATCGCCATACAGAATTTGGATATGTTGCTTAAAACACAAGCAGACATGCAAACTCTTCTGAGGTGACATCATCTCTAGGACCAGGATTCTAGTTCCTGCCGGTGTTCCGTGTGTGGATTTTGCATGTTCTTCCTGTGGGGTTCCTCCAGTCTCCCTCCACAGTCCAAAAACATACTGATGTTACTTGAAGTTACCAAATTGCCCACAGCTGTGCATATGTGAGTGAACAGTGTGTGAGTGTGAACAGTGTGTGAGTGTGCCCTGCGATGGGCTGGCACCCCATCCTGAGCTCTTCTCTGCTCTACAGACCCCCCAGAAACCCAGTATAGGGGTTACAGAAGATGATTTTTTTTAACAATATGAAAAGAAATTGGTGTTTTTAATCAGACACGTCAACAGACGCGTTGCCCTCGTTTACAACGTAGCCTAATTATGTTTGAAGTTTTAATAATAAATAATCTCAGAAGAAGTTCTGTTTTCTTTGTTACACCAAAACTGCATGTAGCCGTGACCCCAAAACAGAGGTTTTTTTGTGAATTGAGAGTCTTGTGTACCATCCCATCCCTCCCACTAAGCCTGAAAATGCAGAAAAATGGCTATTTAGTTTACATCCAAATTCTATATTACTATTTTTTTTGGTTCAGGTTGATTTTAAGCACTGAGGTATATTGGCATGCACCTTGATGACATCAGCGATGGAATGATATTGCCGGAACTGGCACCTGAAAACAGCATTTTCATGTGATTCTAACATCATGACGTAACAAGTGGATAAAGTAGTAACTTATCTGATATAATCTTATCTCATTACATCTATTCGCTCACAATAAGAATTTCTCATTTGAGAATGCCCTGCATTTCATGTTGGTTTCGGAAAAAGGTCAAATGTTGAGAGCGTCATCTGCAGTTTGACTGAAGATGGTGCAATGTGGCTGGCTGGCCCAGTGGAGGCAGCAGAGGGCAGACCGTACTCACCAGTGACGCCCGGCCCACCAGCAGCGATTCTGTCTCATTGTGCAGGGCCTTGACATTACTGCCTACCTCGATGGCTGTGTTCCTGGTCAGGCTCTGAGGAGAACGGCAGAAAACAAAGAAAATCGACCAGTTACGCCATCCCAGCATAGACCTCAGAAGATCTCCACCATGTCATAAAATCCCCATAAAGATAAAGAGGCGTCCAGGGGTAAGACCCAAAAAGATACTGATTCGGGATTGGCCTCCGCGTAAGGCCTCACCTCAGGGAACTTGGGGTGCGTCTTGTTGAGGGCGTGGGAGCAGGCGTTGACGGCGTGGGCCAGCTCCTGTTCCAAGAGCCCATTCGTCTTGGCAGCCTCACAGATCCTGCCGGCGGGGATGCACACGTTTGGGGACAGAGATCATTCTAGTAGCCACGCCCACACAAAGACACTAACCTCTTATCAGCAGACGAAGAGGTAGGGAACGATCGGTTGGCGGCAAGTCATCATGCAGGCCAGGAGGCTTGGCAGCGTACGCCAGTTGTTATGAGATGTGGGGGCGTTACCTGGTGATGAGCTCCTCAGCGGCACGGGCGCACATCTGGATGAGCGTGGCTTCCTCTTCTGTCGCCAGGTCGACAGACTGCTGGGGGTAGAGGTGCGGCCGCAGGGGGGGCTTATCGTACTTGAGCTTGTCCTCCCAGGACTTGAGGGTGTTCTCAAAGGCCTGTGAACACACACACACGCTCACAGAAGGAGGTACGCCGTTGCACATATAGGCAGACGCACAAAAACAGCCCTCACCCATAGAGGGAGCCCAAGAGTATGGCTTACCCTGTCCCGTGTCAACATTTGGGCCCGGTTTTTGTGCTGAATCTTTATAACACCAGGGGGCTGGATCCAGGCCTCACCGTCCACCTGGATGGGGACACCTTCATCTCCTAGGATGGTGATCTTCACCGTGCGGCACTTGGGGGGGGGGGGGCGGGGTGGGTGAGGTGTCCGCACCATCGACACAGCAATGCCG
>JABFEB020000001.1:42958919-42969602 GCA_019775895.2 Stomatorhinus ivindoensis | reverse complement strand
GGGGGGGGGGGGCGTTAGGGCCAGCGCAGTACTCAGGGCTCATTGCTAGATGGCAGTGTCCGAAGAAGCCGCCCCCCCCGTCTCCCCTTACTGCGCTCTCCGTCGGAGCAGAGGCTGACCTTCACAGAGACCCAAAACTCCATCCCGGGCCTCGGTATTGGGCGGTACGAGTTCTACGGGCCAGCCGGGCTCATCGACGTCATCGACAACGGCGGCGGCAGCGCCCGCCAGCAACCGAAATTCCCCCGCCGCCTCTACCCAGCCCTGCCCTCGGCTCCACCCCCTTGCACCCCCCCCCCACACCCAGACTGGCTTACCTTGGCATCCTTGGCATAGTACAGCGTCCTCCCCCGCAGCTTAAAGTATCGCTTCTTCCACCGCTGGAAGGAGCTGGTCTGTTTGAGCAGCAGCCCTTCCTTTATGCTCGTCTGCAAGGAAGACAGGACGTGGCGTAATTACCAGGGTAACAGTAACCGGGTCACCAAGCGGGCAGGTGATGCAGTGGCCTATGAGAGCTGTCCTGCCACACAAATCCGCCGCCTGAACTCATGTGCATGTTTGGCGTATTTATTAAATTTATCGTTTCAGTTTGCACATTATTTATTAGTACTGTGTTGCCATTTCCTGAGCAGTTCTTGTGGCATGACTGTCACTTCTGACTTCGTTGAGTTTTGCTTTATTTATTTAGTTTCATTTGCATGACTTCATCACTGACTTTGGGCATGAGTTTTTTTACTCACTCGCGGCAAGTGATGTGTGCGATAAGGCGATTAGCACAGGGATTTGATGTGATTTAGACATTATCATTCTGCCGCGAATCCCTGCAACAGGGGATGGACTAAGGGACGTGGTTTGGTATAAGGCTGAGGGCCCAATGAATCAGAATGTGTTGACCGTGATTGGCATGTGGGTTCCCCCCCTGAAAGGTGAGGCTGAGATTATATGGGTGGTGTAGCTCATGTGGTAAAAAGCTGTGGTTGTAGTTAGGTCACAGGTTTAAGTCCCAGGGTTGGCAGAGCAAGCTCTAAATCCCTAATTGATCCAGGACACTGTCTGACCCTGCTTTCTCCAAAAAATTCATAAAAACATATGTTACTTTGGATAAAAGAATCTGCTAAACAAATTAAACGTTGAGGCTCATGAAAGACTGCAGCTCAAGCCAGGTTCAAGACGCACAGATGTGCCATCAACGTTTTCTCCATCTGTCGACTGGCCACTGTCAAGCACTACAGACGCTCCAGCCAATAAGAAATGACGAGACAACCAATCAAAAACATGCAATTGGCTGGGTGAATGTCGAGGCTTCCGCCAATGACATCTCAGCATGAGTGTGACAGATGTGCTGCATCTGAGCCCCATGGATAATTTATAGATGACAAATTCAGGATATTCTATTTACAAATCCCTTGACATATTAAATGCACAGGATATTTGCAGGTAAAATGAACAGTGAACAGGGTTGGACCCAAAAATGATTGGTGATTTTTACAGAAGAACACACATAACAGTCAAACGATGCAGCAAAACAAATGTCATGCTCTCGGGAGTGACGAAATAGATGATTGAATATTTTTCTACTTGTAATTAGTATCTGTTTTTTCTGTTGTTAGCAAAGGTTATGCAAGTCACAACTAGATTTTCCTAGCAAGCTGTTAAGACGTGTCAGCCATGTGGGCACATCACATTCCCCACTCCTCAACGCTGCCCCCCCCCCCCCCGCCTCCCCCCCGCGCGGTTACCTACAGGAAGCTCTGCCAAGATCAACTGCGCCCCAACGACAATTTCACGCTCGGGAGAAGGGAGAGAAGGTAAATGGTGAGGCGGGGGGGTATAACAACCAATTTGGATTCATTCAACTCTGTCCCAGGCCATTTGATTATTGTTGAAACACTTCACATATACAAAGCGTACACACGTCACAGACACGGTCGTGCGATACCAGCCGCAAGAAGGAAGTCAACACCTTCGGATCAAACACAAAGGGAGCGACGCTCCAATTACACGGAATCGTTAAAGAACTCCTGCACTCAAAGACATGTGGATGGTAGCTTGACTCACTTGGTTATACAAATAAGCAACTCTCCATTTGCCAGGTTGCCCTAACTATGCAAAAGAACCCAACAAAATCTAAGTCAGACTGTGCAGTTGGACCGAACACAAACATGGAGCTAAAACGGGCCGAGAGGCTCTGACGGTAAACAGAAACAGGAGCGCATTTTCCTTCCATCCCATTCATCTACAAATATAGCATGAACATGGAAGCGCTGCTTAGAACAACAGGAACACAGAGGCCCTATAGCTGGTCTATTTTTAGCAGAGGAAATATGCGCTCTGGAGGCAGAACTGCAAACAGAAAGGCAGGCTTCGATCTAACATCCTGCCGCACAGCTGTGTCAACTTAAACAGTGGCTGCAGCTCTCTCCCGGCTTGTTTCCTCATTCTAATGTTGCTCCGTAGGCAACCAAGACTCAAACACACACTTTTCCAGCTGGTCGTTAATACAGCATCAGGGCTCTAATTACAAGGTGACATATCGCACTGAGAACAAGATGGTACGTGAACTGGAAATCTTTGCGCAGATTTTTCTTAAGTCTCAGAGAATGCTACAATGTGGCACTTGACTTTTCTTATATCTTGTATAATATTTCGCACCAATAACTGACAGAGGATCGGCAGCAAATCTTCCATGGGTTTACCATGGGTCTATTTACAGATAAGTGGTTGGTTTCAAACTCTATTGGGAAAATATGATCCAGGAAACACAAGAGCTTATGACCAGACTAACAGACTAAGCACAGCTTCGCTTAATCCAAGGAAAGCTACAAAAATCGTTATTTGGGCAGTTTAAGCACCCATTTCGTTAAAAGATGCACCGATTGCAATTTTCTTGGCTGATTTCACATTTTTTTGCGAGTGTGACCCCGGCGCAAACCAATTTTTGCTGATTACGATTTTCTTTCTTACAAATATAATTGACAGCTTATACAAACAAAAATCAACTTTTCTTCAATGCAAAATGTTATTTTCACTATAAAAGAAATTGTTAAATGACTTTCCTCAAACTGCACTAAGTTACAGGAACTGTCCTTAAACAAATCTCAAAATAAAAGTGCTCTGTGACTGGAAAGAGGTATGAATAACAATTAACAGAAAATGAGCTACTGTATATCCAACTTTATCTGACATATTTCACTTTACCAAACAAGAGCTGGTGCAACACATTTAAATAACAAAACAAATGTGAGTTACTTGTGTCTTTTTCCAGTATGTTTAAATTTATCAGAAAACACAACACTGACCTTCTTCCCTTAAAACAAAAAAATCCATAGGTTACAAACCTCCGAATAAAACTGAAGTGTATCATACAGTACATACTATATTATGCACATACAATTCTTACATCGCTAGTAAACTAGAGTAAGATCAGGTTTTTTCATACCTTCATACTGTACGGACATTATAGCGCAGGGGGTTAAAGTTTCGCTAAGATGTTTTTACTGTCATAAAAAAACCTTAGCTAGGTTTGCAATTTTAATGATCATTTCTTTTCAGAATTTAATAATCAGTTTAATCAGTTTAAAGTTAACCTCTGATGTTTCACCACGTTTTTGTGGTGGTTCCCTCGTAGTTTACTTTGGCTTTACATTCATTACAAATTACAGTCTTTGTGTCGTCTTCACTCAGTGTGAAGATATGTTAGCGTGCAGCTGTGAAGCTATTGCCTGCATCGCTGTGTGTATGACCTGTCATGTATGCGTAAAATGGAACGGTTCAGTATCGGACATACATGAGACTGACGGGCCGGTCTCCAGTCCAGGCTGAGCACGCAGAAAATCAGCCGATTCTGGTCCCTGGCTTACAGATTGGTGCATCTCTAAGTTCCTTTGGGTGCATTGGTGCATCTCTAAGTTCCTTCAATCTGCGTGGCAAAGTTTGGGTCTCACTTTAACCACATTTTATACCACCGGGGTCATTGTTATGAAGACACAATGCCAGTTTGGGTGGTATTTTGGTAATACCACAGGTACTGTATACATCATGGTGACAAAATTAGCCAAGTGGTGGACGGGGAGTACACGTCTTCCTGATATAACACTGCGGTTGAAACAGATCAGACCTAAGTAGCTAATTAACTCAGTAAATTATTGGTAAGATTTCACAATGCAGGATTAGTGCTGTATTTGGAGATACCGTCAAAATACTGCAAACCCGCAGAATCATGTCTGCACAGTATGATGGTATGAAAAATTAGATACAGGCCCAGCCCAGCATGTCAATGTAATCGCAGCTAAAACTCCACATGCATCCGGTTCGGGTACTAAACCAGGTTATTAAATGGGGGGAGGGGTAGTGTAGGGCACTTAGACATGAGGAGCTCTCGCCACTGAGGCGTCACGACTGCAGCCCACCACTCCGTGGCCGGTTGCCATGGTGAAGCCGCCGGCGTCTTATGGAGTGCCACAGTTGGGGACGCCACAGATGGAAGGCCGCTGTTCTTTAGTTTGATGTTCCGCTTCTACACTCTGACCTCCTTCGCTTCCTCGATATTTTACTTTTTTTCCCCTCTTCGGTTCCCTGTCTGTTGCCAAGTGGGACAAGAAGCAGCCTATTAATAGATCTTCTTGCCCCCTAAATTGCAAGACGAGGAACAGCTCTCTCTAAGACATTTGCTAAAACCACTGCCCACACACAAACAACACTATGCTTACTGTCTTAAACACATAGAGGCACTCAAAAGCAGCTGGATGCACGGAATCAAACGTGGGTGACTGACACACACCCAGTGATACACACACTCTCTAAACCTTAACCATAAGTAACCAATCAACCAGTCTTTTGACATTTTTAGTTTTTTGATTGCAGGTACAGATAAAAAAATTGAGTTTCCCCTCATAGGGATTGAAAAGATGGTCCCCATAACATTAAAATAACAGGTTTTTTTCACATATGTAATATATACATCACACACACACACACACACGCATATGTCAGGTATACCTATCCTTATGGGGCCTGCTCACACACTCGTGCAGGATTGGATAGCAACAGGGCCCCAGAGAGTGTAAAGCAGCTTCTAACAAAAGCAAGGGGGGGCACTCGTCCTGTCCCTGAGGATATCCAGAGCCCCCTCAACCACGCACAGCTCCGGATATGACCGCACCACCCCCGGCTGTTTCTCATCCAAATCCTGTCACATCCCCAGAATACACTGCTCACTTCACTCTGACTCAACTTTGATCGGGCGAGACAGTCAAAAAAATATCCAAAATTGCGAAATGCGTATTAGATTTACTTCTAGGGTCACTAATTAAACAGAAGGCAGTAGGCGCTACTTTTCAATGCCTTACCTAAAGTCCCCTCAGAAAAGGTCATTACGCTCTAACCATTACCAGGCCAAATTACCAACAAATAACAGTAATGCGATTTGAACAGTCGAGAAATCGTACATTAGGTTGGCAAACGCTTTACATTTTGTCAAACAGTCTTCGTCCTCCAGGGAAACTCTCCATTCTCCCCTCTTCCACCCAGACGGAAGCCCGCCACTTCGTGTCCACAGACGGAAGCCTGCCGTTTCATGCCCACAGACGGAAGCCCGCCGCTTCGTGTCCAGAGACGGAAGCCCGCCGTTTCATGCCCACAGACGGAAGCCTGCCGCTTCGTGCCCACAGACGGAAGCCCACCGCTTCGTGTCCACAGACGGAAGCCCGCCGCTTCGTGCCCACAAACGGAAGCCCGCCGCTTCGTGTTCAGAGACGGAAGCCCGCCGCTTTGTGCTCACAGACGGAAGCCCGCCACATCGTGTTCAGAGACGGAAACGCGCCGCTTCGTGTCCACCTTGAATCGAGCCAGGATGGAGACATTTGCTACTGTCGGTCATGCTGCAGGTGTCTTTAAAAGACACCGTCTGTGATAGTGGTGGGAGAGCAGAGCAGCTTTGTTTGGTGGGATGATTCTGCACAGAAGAGGAATGTTGTCGATCGCCAACGCAGCTCTGCATAATTGGGCCCTTTTGTGCGTTAACCGTAGACATTTCAGTACAGCTGAACCGCTCCTGTCCTGTTCCGATAAGCTTATCGTGAGGAAAAAATTCATTTTAATACAGCACAACCTAACAAACATCATAGCCCAGCCTATAGCCTACCTTAAACATGCTTAGAACACTTACAGTCGGGCAAAATTCATTAACACAAAGCCTATTCTAGAATAAAATGTGGAATATCCCATGCAATTTGTTGAATAATGTACTGAGAATGAAAAACATTTACCCACCGTCAAGTCGAAATATTTAACACAGAACACCACTCTTCAAATTCTGCCAGAAACACATCAGTTCGACATTGGTTCAAATGCGTGATCGACCTGACGCTGAGAACAGCGGCGGCGAACGGAACAGGAGCCACGCGGGGGAAGGAATTTTCTGGAAAGTCTGGCAGTAGATAGGCCACACCCTCCATAAGGTGGCCCCAGGCACCACAAAACGGGTCCCCACCTGGAGTCCCTGGAGGGTGTAGCCAGCCATGAGATACTTGGCACCACGACTCGTAGGCAGACACCAAGAGAATGGGCCACGTTTGGGGACAACTGGAGAGACTGGGCAGGGAAAGAGACGCCTTGGCAGCTTATGGCCTGGGATGGGTACGAGGTTTACAGGGTGTCCCGATAAACACATCAACCCAGCTGGCACCATCTGCTGGGACCCGGTCCGTGCAGGTCCCTCTCGCTGGTGATGTTAGGGAAGTTCTAGTTTGGGAACGTGTCCCAATCGAGGTTCAGATCCAGTCTGCGTAGCCTGCAGTGCTTTGCCTCAGAAGTTCTTAGAAGAGCAAAAGAAGCTCTTTTGACTGTCTGGGGGACTCTCACAGCGAGGGATTACGCGGAGACGTGCGGGGATAGCCAAGCTCTGCCCCGTCCTCGGCGTAATCTCCAATCAGGTGCCTTTTAATGGCCTCTGGATGAGAAGCGTTTCCATGACGCCCTCATGACAATGCTGGAGAAGTACCTTTTACATGGTCGTCAGTCTGACACCTAAATGAATAGCATGGTAAAGCGGGGGGGGGTGACAAACAGCATCCCTAAAAACACCATTTTCATCACATTCGACTAAGGAATTGGGTCACAGTAAATGTGCTTTAACGTTTCTAATTCCTGAGGTCGTTCTTGGGGTCAGACTATGGTCCTTTGTGGCTTGACGGACAGACAAAACAGATACAGGATTCGGCTACACTCCTTTGACAAAAACCACCGGACGCTAGAGAAAATACAACGTACGCCTTTCTCCCAGAAACCAGCAAAGACTCTGATGGCAACACAGGGATTTAATTTGCTACAGGCAGGACGGTCTGAAATTAACCCACACGGAAGAGCATTTCTTAGGTTATTCTTATTCATAGAATGAATAGGGCAGGACTTTATTCAACTAAAACTGTGTACAAATTTAACTGAATGACAAAACCAAAAGCAGAAATTAAAAAGATATGCATATATAAATATCCGTCTGATGCAGATGCACCAGAGTTTGAGCTGTGTTATATACATCATATTTAGCATTGTACAGTCCTTCGAAGCAAGAGTGATCTCGATAAATGAAGCAATCCTATTGGAGGAAGCAGACCTACTTCGCATTAACATAAAAATAGGGAAATGAGTTCACACTTAAAACCCACTGCACTTAAGAGATATCACTTCCACGGAAAGTTTACCACAAAGCTGCAACCAGCTGAATGATTATACCTTGTCAGCAGTTCGTATGCAATTTTCCCATCTCCGAGGACACGGAGTCTTTGTTTCCGGGGATAGCAGGGAATAAGGTGGTAATTATCTTTGTCAGCAGGGTTTAGGGCAAAGGCAGGAGGGGTGACAGGAGTCTTAACTGACAGATAATCAGTAGTGGGGGGGGGGGGGGGGGGTCATTTAAAATATTTGTGTTTTTTAATTAATTTTTTGTTGAAAGGGACAGTGCACAATGATATAAATGAGGTTCATCAGTTGCCCTTGGGCAAGATTTTACAAAAAGGAGAGATTAACAGGAAATGTTAATCCTACATTTAGACGAATGCCCACCTGGCATTTGCTGGGAGAACATCAACCAGCTTTGAGGAGCATCAGACAATCATCTGACCATCAGCTGTGCACCAATGAAGAGGAAGACGAGGACGGGATAAATCTTATTCTTAATGTCCTTACATTAGGTAATGTAACTAACACAAAATGCTTCGCACAGTATTCTGCAGAACACTATCTAACTCTCCATGGCTTCAGTATTATTGAAGAGAGGGCTATCGAATCGTTTAACAAGGGCGGTGTTTCACACCAGCGTCCCGATGGTGACGTCGCATTTTTACTAAAAGCAAGAGGAAGTGCTCATCGAGTCTGGGGGGAAGGGACACCCGCAGATCTGCGTGCTGACATCCGCCTCAGCTCGTTCCACTGAAAAGCGCAATCCATACCCCGGCATGATGGGACAGGCCAGGGCAACCAGCGCTGACAGAGGCACTGGGGGATTCCCCTGGCTGCAGATGAGGGTGGACCACTGCCTGGGAATGCTAAAGACATCGGTGATGATGTCTCGATAATGTGATCTGATTGTTCCGGAACGAATGACGGCGTCGTTGACCACAGGTACGGATGGGGGAGAAGAAGAGAGCATGACATTGGGGAGGGGGGGGGGGGGGCAGACATGAATAATTTAAATGATTAAATGAAAGGTCTATTGATGAACTGGAACCATATGAAGCCAAATTAAATACTGGGGGGCAAATTAAATACATCACTCCATTCAGCCCAGTTCCTACGCCACTGGTTTCAGAAGCTGGCAGCATAAGAATAAATTAAAAAAGGAATTTATGAGACCATTCCATCTAAATAAAAAATAAATAAATGATGTTTTTATTTGCCATTTACTTCTTTTCACATATCCCATCTTTCTGTCCTTTAAGTCACACACACACACACAGGTTTGTAATTATATCTTTGTGGGGACTCTCCCTTAATTTCTATGGGGAAAAGTTTTGTAAGAAGAAAAACCTTTATTCACCCATCCATTTTCTGTAACCACTAACCCTATTCAGCTTCATGTGGGGTCTAGAGCCACTGCTGGAGGTGGGGAACAACCCAGGATGGGGCACCAACCCACCACAGGACACGCTGTTCACTCACAAATGTGCACCTAGGAGCAATTTTGGCAACTCCAGTCATCCGCAGTATGCTTTTTGACTGTGGGGGGAAACCGGAGAACCCAGTGGAAACTCCACGACTTCATGGGGAGAACATACATGGAACCCTAGCAGAGACTCGAACCCTGGTCCCAAAGGAGTGTAGAAACAGTGCTAACCACAGTACCGCCACGCCACCACTACTTCAGTCAATTGTTTACTATACAGGGCTTTGAGGGGAGCATGAGGAGGGGGGAGTGATTCGCATCCTGGTCCTCGGGGGTCTCCCAGGCAGGCCGCGTTTTCGCAAAAGGGAGGGAGCGGAAACGTGGACCGTCTCGGGTAGGGAGACACTGACCTAGAGCCCAGAGCCTCCTCTGCACTCATGCTGCTTCTTGATTTTATCATCAGTGGATTATTCGGGACCCACCCATGCATTAGCGGGGGGGCTAACACAGAATACAAAGTTCCATAGCTGAGAGGCATGTTTAATGCTACGTTTAATTTAATAAAAGCCACTCTCTGACATCCCTTCGATTCCCTCCATTGATGTTATCACCGCTGTCCCCTACCTTATCAAAACTGCCAGCTGGCCGTACTCAGAGTAACAAAAAGGCACGTTTTACATTCAGACCAGAGGCAGAAAAATATCAGTAAGTGGATTATACAGTCAACGGCAGGTTTCCCGTGGCCATGCCGAATCTTCAGAGAGAGTTTAAGCAAAAGATATTTGTCATTACGATAATATTGTCACAGTCTTAGGTAGGAGAGTTAGGTGACTATAATGGTCATTACCAGTTTTAATTTTAAGTCTCGTTCCTGGTTTTTATATACTGACGTCATCTGGTTTTATCTCACCGAGACCCAAATGTCCAATCAGCGACATTCTTATGACTCCTCGCTTTTCCCTCTTCATGCACCGAAGCAGAAATTCATTGTTTGTTTAGTAACAAAGTTACCCACTCAATGCCTACTCCTGGCCAACCCTGAAAGGGAGTCGCCCAATGAAACAGCAAACCCTAGGTCACATGACTTGGCTAACCAAACCGCCCAGACTTTCCCCATCGTGCTTTATCATTTTTTTAAATGTGCATTTAAAAAATTTTATTTACCTGTGTGAATATCAGGAAAAGAAAATATACTTTCTAGAGAGGATTTTTGCATTTTGGAAATACTGTTTCTAACATCAAATGGCTAGTCAGACAGCGACCAGCTATGCCTAGTGACCAATCAAAATGGGTTGATTCGATCTATAAAATAATTAAGAAAAACGTGCATACTACCATTGCTCATCTGGTATTCACTCTGATCAGACTTTACTTTGCACATATAAGGTAATATAAGGCAGAGAGAACATTTTGCCATCTACCTGTATGTACAGCTGTGCCTTCAAATCTGCCCTGTTTTGAGTGGAGCCTCCGATGGCCTGGTTTCAGAACATTGCCAGATGTATAAACAGTGTTGGGCATTTCAGGTCCAGAAGCTACAAATCCAGACCAAGATTTTGTTTCTACCAACTAGTTGAGCATAA
>JABFEB020000001.1:42941001-42956601 GCA_019775895.2 Stomatorhinus ivindoensis | reverse complement strand
CCCCCAACACGCATGGGTAATTCAAAAAACTCACAAAAAGCCCTCCTTCATTCACATTTTCCCCAGTAATGGGTTTTTTTATATAAATGTCAAATATGCATCAAAAGTCCTTTGCCTAAAAGGAGCCAGTGACGTCATTGACATGCCTGGGCTCTTTTCACACAGAACGCCTTATTGATGAAAAGGCCAAACCCAAAAAACTAAAGACTGGGCAAGCAGTAAACGTTTAATCTGGGGGAATATGCTGAACTGGTTCTGGGGAAATAGAATTTTCCATGATAAGTCTGTGCACTGTGAAAGGATGTTCTGTTCCCTAGCAACAGTGCTCTAGAACCTTAAAACCACTGAACTGAAAAGTTTCAGTGGTTGGAGAACCATATCTCACGCCTCTACATCCAATTCCGATCAACAGCAGGTCCTGTGAGTAACTGCTGTGCATCAATCTTAAGCCAGATGATTTCTGGATTGTACAGTATTATAGCACTTTTTAACAATTTTATGTCAACGGAGGTGCTGTGTGGTTAAAATACGTTTCTAGTAAGGTACCTTTTAGCAGAAAATAAACAGCATAGCAAGAAGTATGTGATTAGCATGAATCAACAGAGATGGATGCAGAGCATATTTGTTGACTTATAGACCTGTGCCTCATTACCGAATCTGGCCCATGTGCCAGAATGGGCCACTTTTGGCTAAATCTAGCTAAATCCAGCTTTTCCCTATATGGAAACATTTAACGGTTGAACTGAGTATTTTCAAAAAAAAAAAAATTAAACATAGCATTAAGCACCAAAAAAGCTGACCACAGAGTTTCCCTCAATCAGAAACATCCTGAACACCTCCAACCACAGACATAATGTCCAAAATAAAGTGGATTGTCATTCGCAGCTGCATTAGCGTTGCACGCTAGCCTTGTATCTCTGCCAGCCACTTAGAAGTGTGAGAAAAATGCCCATTTAACCTCCTGTCTGCTAACAGTCAGGCTAAAGCGTGGAGCGTCTTGCTAGACTAAACCTTATTCCACGCCTCAAGAGAGGGAGACTCACTGGAAGAGAGTCTGAAGTCACTGGCTATTTCATTAGGTGCTCATACAGACTCAGCAAACACTAAAATATTACAAGGTAAAGTATTACACAGGCCTGAAGAGAAAGGGAATATTTACTTTAGCCATCTTCATGTTTGTCTTAATTGTACAGTACTTGCAACTAGCTTTATAAATGGAAAATGAACCATTTCACTACAGCTGATGGGTGTGTGATGTTAATATCTACGCTGCATATTATGTACATGCAATTGTCACATCACAAGGACCGTGGGTTGGAACCATTGATAAGTTACAATAAAGCGTCTTACTTGGGCACAGGAAACAACACTTAGCAATCTTTGCAATTTTAATGACTGTTCCTTTTGAGATCTAGTATATGTTAAAAAAAATCTTACCACTTGAACTTTACCACCGCTGCTTCTGCACAAGCGCGGCACCTGATCCCTGAACCAATCATGATCATTTTCATCCCTGCTGTCAGTCTCAGACAAAGCAGCGCTTTTTGTGAGAAATTTACCAAAAATGTTTGAGGAGAACAAAAGCAAGCAGGAACTGGTCACCGAATGACACTGGACTTCCACTGAATGGAAATATCTCGGATTCCATAGAGACGATATTGAGCAAAGGCGAGCAATCAGTCAGCGCAGATCTGCAACACCCGCGGCAAAATATTCACCAAAAATGTCAAATATCATGTGATTTTCTTTTCCAATATTGTGCCGCCCTACACTATACTGTATTATACACACTATATATATGTGTGTGTATGTTTTTTTTCTAAAAGATCTGCCAAAAGACCTACAGCCATTGTCCTCCTCAGCCCCTTCCTGTCTGCAGGATCGTCATTCTCAGTCATCGAGTATAATATTGAAAAATCTTGCCCTTTTTTCCCCTTCTTCTTGAAGCCATTAGCTAGAAGATCTGGTTGGTGGTTGCCATGGAACCAGCAACTCGTGTTGGTGGTGGAGGGGGGGGGGGATGTCCCTGCACCCTTGCAGTCAGAGATACAAGGCATCTGGACTATTGAGCAGAGGAGTGGGCGGAGTCTGGCTGATGTATCTGCGGGCCAACGGAGCGACAAGCCTCGCTGAGTAAACACCATAACGGAACGGTGCTCCTGCGGCCACGTGCCACGCCGCCGCGCTCCCCCCGCCACACCAGGGCACGCCCCCCACCCTGCCTGCCTCTGATACTCAGTGTTAGACTATCCAGAACCCTGAGGAGCAGGGAAGGACCCAGACCTCACACAGGTCGCCGGGTCACAGGAGACGGCGCGATTCTGTGCCTCTCCCTCACCGGAGCGGATGGCCCCCGGTGTCCAGGAGCTTCCGTCCCGCAGCGGCAGATGGTTTGCCGGGCAGCGAGAGCCGGAGCGATGCGGCATGCCAAAGGCAGGCCTGCCAGAAGAAGACTCCCATTCCATTAGGGCGGCAGGTAGCGCAGCAGACAGGCCTGAACTAGCAGACAAAGGTCTGCCAGCTATAGTCCCAGGATGGTATTCTCTCAGCGGGCAAAAGCGAAAGCTAAAAGGAGCCACGTCTGCTGAGACCTTACAGTCACGGCAGAGAAGACATCTAATACCAAAGATGCAAAAATAAAAAAATTATAATTAAATTGCCTACAATCTTTCTGAGTGTATGTAGGCCTATATTAATATTATTTACCTTTACAAGCGAGTACACTACCTTCCTTTAAAGGACAAAGCAGGCGTGGTACTTAATTAAACATACGTGCTGTTTGAATAGTGTAATGTGGCTTAGTTACACGTGTTTTGACGCGTAATCTTTGGCGGCCCCATAGTTTAAACTCACGCCATCTCATTAAGGCACGGATTCTATAAGGCAGACAGAAGCATTCCTTAGGTCCATGCTGACGCTACATAGCTGTGGCTGATTTGACAACAGCCCAATAATTTACCTGACACTTTCATCCAAATTAACTTACAGTAAAGAGAAGGTTTACAGCTTAAGTATTCTCCCTGGAATCTGAACCCGTGACCTTTGTGTTGTCGGCACAATGTGCTGCCTGTTGCGCGACAGAAGCAAAATGCTGCCAATCTCTGAGGGGAAAAAGATGTCTTTTTCAGGATCTACGTCTTGACTTTTGAAAGGTTAAGGCTGAGGTGTTGCGGAGCGCAGAGTCAGCATGCAGATGATCGGCTTGTGTTTTGAGGCATGTCCTTTACTTTAAGGATGACTATCAGTTACTGCTCTGAATAATTGTTAATTAGCATAACAAAGGGCCCCACTGTCTTCATCATTTCCAGGTCCTAAAAAGGCATGCTAAATATAGCCGCCTTAAATAATGTAGCCAGGCATTAGTCAATAATTGAGTGGACTTTCTCTGTTTAGAAAAGAAGCAGCTCTTAATCCCAGTGTGAGAGGAGTGAAACAGGCCAGGCCGCTTGATCAAGGCGGACAGTCCGCTCACTTTCTCTTTCCACGGTTTTAGGCGGTAGTTTAAACTACTTCAGCATCTTTTTTCCCCCATATTCACTGGAAATCATAAGGACCCAGGTTCTATGGCTTTACACACCGCAAGTCTGGCTGAAACTCCCAGTAAGGAACTTTTCCCAAAAAATCACAATCCTAATGCTTAAATTTTACACACAGTACTAATCAGATGTTACTTCGTGATATGGCAAACTTCGTTACAAAGAGTCGGTGAAAAGACTTCTCTAAGTACATTATCTTTACAATAACAGTGTGCCCGTATATTAACAATTATAAAAACAACAAATATCAATATGTTTTAAAAACATCAACATCTGGCCTAGCAGGTTTGCCACTTTTTGGGTATATAATAATGCGGTTAATTACCTGTCGTTAATTTCCATCTTTTCTGAAATGTCGCGCTATTCAACGTTTTTATAGACCTTGCAATTGTGAATAGTCACTATACACGAGCTACTAAAAATATGAGGTGCCAGATTTAATAGGCAAGATAAACGCTTCTCTTTTAGAAAATAATGAGTTAACTTACAAAATCGTTATTTTTAATTTAATTTGTGTATCACCTTCTAGATTATTAGAAAAGCAGCTAGATATATCGGCCACGAGTCCCTGAGAGTTCAGACCGAGCTGTAAATGTTCAAAAAGGCTACAACGTAGAGGAAACGTTTTCAATCCACACTTTCCGTCTGCGACTATAACTATTTTATGAACTTGTTTTATTTAATACGTGTTACAATTCATTACAAACGACAAAAAATAACTGAGGGGCGTGTGAATGTACAGCGATCTGCAATGTATCAACAGTTGGTTGCCACAGAAAGCCGCTTCCTGCGGCCATAGCTGACACCTCCAGCTGTTTCTTACCTTGCTCCTGATTTGCCCAGATGTTGACACTTTTCTGATGAGTTTTTGGGGGCCTTCTTGTTCCCCCTCGCTATCAGAGGACTCGTCCACCGCACCCGGCCCTCCGACCGCCCCCATGACATGCCGGTGAATCCCGGAGCCGCCGATCCCGGGCGCGACGGCCGCCTCTTTCTCCGGCTCCTGGTGGGCAGGGGAAGCACAGCACTGCGGGTTAGCCTTAGCGCGGTCAGCCGCTCCCTTCCTCTCCGGGACCCGAGAGCCGGACAGCGGCTGGAAAGCAGCCCTCTTCGCCGCCATCTTCCGCTACCTTTCCGTCTTCGATTCACTTTTACCTATTTGAAAGCCGTACGGGAGCAGAGGAGCCCGTGCGGAGCTGCCATGATTGTGCGCTAGGCATTTACTCTAAGTGCTTTCGCGGCTTCGGTGGGCACATGGAGGCTGGGGATCGCCCCTGCCGCCTATGCCGTGCGGGATCGGGAGGAAACCTCTGCAGCAGACCCTAGCGGCTGCTGGAAGCGCAGGAGCACCGGGGATCACCCGTGTGCTCCCTGCCCATTCTTAGCACACCTAAAATTGTTATATTAGGAACAAAAATAAACATAGCGGAAGGTTTTTATTCAGCGGGAAAAAAATGATTGATCCATTGCACATTCTCGAAAAGTCGTTCTCCTCATACATAGCTTGATTTAACGCTAAACAAACAAAATCCAGTATGGCTACAGTATCATTAATTCATTAAAATATAGTTAACTTTAATTATGTTGTCTAAGGGTTGTCTAAGATTTGCATTCTGGTTTATTCGGATTCCTGCAAAGTAATGTTCAAACAATGGTGAAAATGATTCAATGACACGATTGTATTCAAATTATGTCATTATGTTAATGGTTAATAGCTATGTTAATATTTTCATGCCATTTTACTATCGTATGAGAAACATATGATGAAGTAAATCATAAAACGTTTTGACGTCGCTTTGACATTCCATGTTTATATTTACAACTACTTGTATGTAGATTATAGCTTATATTTCTCTTACACCCTACATTAGTTTAATTTGCTTAACGTAGATTTTCTCCAAAGAAAAAAAAACAGCATATGTAGTCTACATAAAACTAACATATAATATCCGCAAGAAAATCAGGCTATAGATAAATTGGTATCGTTGTTCTGCGATGTTCATGTTACAAGTGGAAATATCGAAAAGGGGCATTTCTTGATAAACGGGGTCATTTTATACAACGGATGCTTCATATAGTCGTATTACTACAGACACCTTTGGTGTTAATGAATATAGTCTATCTATACAGTGTTATTACAAACCATCGAATGTTAGGCTACTTCATATTCCTCTGTTCCAGACTTCAACCAGACCATAAACTTTGAATAGACTGCCCATTTTGAATTCTCTATTCATTACACAGCAGAAGTGTTTTTTTGCTATAATTTAAATACAAACAATAAATTATACTTAGTGGACTTATGTAGGCTATTAATGCATAGGCCTATATTCATCGGAGAAAAACAACTTATTCTAAAATTAGCACTGCCGCGAATAGGCAAACTTTGAATTTTATTTCATATTTAAAAACAAATATTACAACTATTACAATGTGTTTAGATATTCGTGATAAAATTTGACATTTGCATAATATCGCTGGTTCAGTTTTAGTGGCTGGCATCCAACGTTGGGACTATAATGCAAGCGACTGTCACAATCTAGAACATATCACGACAACGACGACCTATATATATGTTAATATATAGTGGTGTTAGTAACAGAAATAATCGGTAAGAAAATATTCATGGTATAAACGTGTTTTTGGCGGTGCAGAGTCATGGAAGCCCGTAGCATTCCATAAATCTAACAATAAAGACGGACCGTATCCCTAAATTTAGCTGTCTTCTTTATACATCTTGTTCACAGCCCTAAAGACTGAATCATTGTCTGAGAAACCGTTTTAGAATTGGTTTTGTCCGCCTACCCTTCTATAAATTAGGTATTTTTTTAATTAAGGAAACGAAAATATTACTCTCTATTCAAATACACCATGAAAGATGAGTGAACGTGACACCACTTAGTTTACAGACTGATCTTGCTACATTGTTCACTGTGTCCAATAATAAGTGTCCAGTGGATTCGCACGTTTACCGATGTCAGAAATCAGAAAAAAGACTAACAAAACAAACTTTTAATGTTGAATTTAATTATGTATAGTTCTTAGTGCCGTTCAAAGGGAGGTTCTTCGCTGTTGAACACTATGAAAGAAATGTAATATACCCTGCAGGTTAGCCTATAAGCCTATGAGGTCTTGTGTTGCAATCGATTTCAGTTACAAAGACTCAACGGACCAAATTTACTTCCTTTTAGTACAAAATAAAACATACTGACCAGTTCCTCCCAGACGGGGCTTCGAGTGTATCGGTGAACATCTTCCATAATTGCTATCCGATCTGTCAGGCTTCTTGTGGAGATCGGCGAGTTCCGATGATATTTACTACTGGCGTCTAAGCATAAAGCCGCACGCGGCGTGGCGTTTTAAACCGAGTGTGTATTTCCCTTCCCTCCTTTTCCCCGCATCGTCGCTTCCCCTCCGCGCGGCTCTTCCAAGGGTTGAGCTTCTCCGCCACGTGATAAATGTCATCCTGTATAAGGGGCAGAAGGCAATGCTGCTGATGTCATCTCGATGCAGGAACACTTGCTTACTCCTTCTTCTTTTTTAAGGGCAATACAATAATTACAAAACTGTTCAGTGCTTTGACGTTCCAAGTTCTCATTTAATATCGGTATTTAAAGAAATATAACAGAAATATACCCAAATAACAACGAGGTCTGCTTTTAGACTGACAAGAAATATATAACAACGTAGATATTGCTCCATTTAGATGTGTAATGGGCCTAATATTACAATTATACCTACGTGTGCAGCAATAAGTAATTGTCATCAGTTAAGTCGCAGCTTAGGTTGAGCATAAAGCTAAAATTACATGTCTTATGCGTGATTTCATACATAACAAAAGGGGGGGAAATGCTTAATTTGATCCGAGGGTCCCCGGAATAAAACGTCCAATAATATAGACGTTAATATATCAACGTTTTATATAGACTATTTTTCTTGATGTAATTTCAAATGAACTGTTGCCTATATATAAATATTATAAATTATAGGCTATACTGTAGCCTATATCGCACTATATAATTGTTGCAAATTAGTAGCTGTTGAAAAAAACCAAAGTCCAATTTTTGGCAGAATTAAATTTTGGTATGGAACTCACCTTCGGAAAAACCTAATCAATATTTGTTTGTTTGTTTGTTTGTTTATTTGTGGGTTTACTGTTTATAATTAGAGTTTATCATTTTATTTTCAGATTTTCAGGCTTATTTTAATATCCTCTCAACGTCTCCCACATTATACATAAATTCACGCGTTATAAACTTTGTTGATTATAGTGATTTGAAACCGCACACGCCCAGATACATATTTTTATGGTAGTTTGTCACAATGTTTCTTCTATCCTTAAAATATCCCGATTTTTTTTAACATTGCCTGTTGTGTCTGGCAGTCGGAACTCAAATTGCCTTGGGTAGGCGGTTTGACGGAAAGTTTGCGGTCGGACCATTTCTGTTCTGCATTTATTATCGTCCACTTACACTGGGGAACTGGGACTTATGTACAATTATGAAAACAACACGGGCATAGCAAAATATGAGCATTAATTGATTACTCTCTGTCTTTAGATTGCTATTCAAGGATGCAGTCACGGATTTTGTGCAATGGCACAGTCGCCGCTGTTGCCGCCAGAAGAATGCGAAACATTTTGGGGACTGTAATGGGAAAAGGAGGCTGGAGATGCAGCGCACATGAGGTCAAACTCCTTAACACGTCGTCAGGTGAACGTTTATTTGATGTCTTCCCTTATTTTGCAAATATACATATTACGCAAGTATATCTCTTAGTTGACTATACGTACTTTCTACAATCTGTATATTGTACGTTGTGCTAGTTAAAAAAAAACATAGCAAATTAGGTCCCAGTGCTTACGTCATTGCCCTGAGTTGCTGACAAGTACCCTTGACCCACTAAATGTAATTTCCTTATGTCAGACACGTTCAGTTGAAATTCAACTAAATTAATATATAAATATGTGAAGATTGTTTAAGACTCGTTCATCACAATTTAAAGTATTCTTTTTTACAAAGAAGCTCTTGTTTCTTTGATTTTAATTACTGAAGTATTTTTTTTGTCGCATGGAATTCAGGAAAAATACGTCTTTTTGATTTCATTTTTCAACCAGGTGGTACGGTGAAAATCGGCGAAATCTCATTTCAGTTGAAAGCGCCAAGAAACCCAGAACTTGTGCCAGTCAACCACAGTATGTCACATCATGCATATTTATTGCTTATACGAACTTTTACCAAGTGCTGAAGGCTATTTCAGGTTCTTGCTGTAATAAAATGGATGCCAAAACATTTTGAAGCTCTGTATTATTAGGTAAAGGGGAGTATGGTGATTCAGATAGAGCCACTGTCATTCCTGTTTACTTACTGTCTGTGTGCTGCGGTGTTAAACCTCTTTTTTGTCTGGTATATGTTATTGACTGCAGTACAGTGTAGAGTTTCTGGCAGCAGACCTCTTCTCTGGTGGAATCTTGGGATGATGTTAATCATGCTTATCTTGCTATGACAGTAGCAGAGTCAATATCGCCGACTGTGGTTCAGCATCTCCGCTGGATCATGCAGAAGGACCTTCTGGGCCAGGATGTGTTCCTCATTGGGCCACCTGGTCCTCTTCGTCGCTCCATTGCCATGCAGTATCTGGTATGATACTTCTAACGTGCTGACCTTTTTAAAGATCTTCCTCTCATTGTTCTAATGTGGAACAGTTGCATAAACTTCCTTGCTGTCTGATATCCTGCAGCTAGCTATGTATAGCCTGTTTTGTTTGCTTACTGTAAGCTAAGGTTGTCTGAAATTATAATAAATTGTTAGCATAATGATTCATTACATAGCAGCCTAGCCTTACGGTTCCAGGGTTGCAGGTATGAGTTTCTCGACTTTTGGGACTCTATTCCTGTGTCTGGAAGGTTGCAGGTTCAAATCCCTTTGCTAGCAGAATAATTATATCACTGTTGCGCCTTTGAACAAGAACCTCAACCTAACCTCAACTTCTCAGGGATGCCAGCTGAACTGGCCCTGTGCCCTGACCCCAAACATCCCTCTCACCTGTATATGTCAGGTGTCTCAGGAGAGTAATCGATATTTGGAGATTGAATTTCTACCTGTATGATGAATACAAAGGAATTCTATTCTGTTCTAAATCTATTAATTTATTGTAATTTTAACCATGCACAGTTAGTGCAGTACACAATTAAAAACGAAACGGCATTTCCCTGGGACCAAGGTGGTACATAGATTAACGGAAGACTAACATGTAACAACCTGACAACACAGAGTGCATAGTGTGCAATCTGTGCAAACATTGCAGGACAGCTGACACCGTGAAAAGGACAAACAGCACAGTAAAGCCAGTACTGATAAGGTGCAGTTTGGCTGTGCAATGCAGTAGCAATAACATATAAAGTAATTATAAACATTTCACAGGGAGAGAAAATGTAGGAAATACAGGAGAAACATAATATCAATGTACAATGAGGTAGCAATAAGATAATATATAGCAGTAAACATAGTAAATAGCAGTGTGGGTATGTGGCTCAGTGGCATAAGTCTCTGTGCCTCTGATCACATGGTTGCTGGTTTGAGCAACCATGTGACCTGGAAGACGGCACATCTGCCAGTCCTTGAGCAAGACCCTTAAGTCCCCAGCTCCCTGGGTGCTGCTACGTATGGGTGGCTGCCCTTAGTGGCCAGCCTAATCTCACCTACAGAGAGCAAGTTAAGGGAGGCATAAAGAGAATTTTCCCATGGGGATCAATGAAGTATCTGTTATTATTAAACATAATAAATAGCAGCAAACGTATTGCAGTGGGGGTATAATGGTGATCGGTATCGTGTTTGTGTGTGCAGTATCAAATCTTGTGTTTGGTATCAGATCAGTCCCTGAGAGTTCAGTAGTCTGGCAGCATTGGCATAATTTATTCTATATATCCTTTTTGTAATCTCTTTTGCTGGTAAATGTCATAAGGGGGATAATAAATTATAATAAATAAATATATACATGAACACATACCAGGGATACAATGCATAAAAGACTTGTAACATTGTTATTCCCAGTACTGACCATATGTTGACATTCAGTGCTGGTGACACATTGTCTCCTGCCAGATTGTTCAGGTGGTTGTTATCCATCTGTGTATACTTTTAGTGAAATTCTTTTGTATCGCTGTTGGTTGTTATGAATAATGTTTTATGTATAAGCAGTTTTCTCCATGACAATAAAAGTATTCAGAATGTGATTATTAATGGTCAGCATTTATCCCTATACAGATTTCACTTTTAATGGTATTTGTTTGATAGGTCGCATACCAAAAATGTTGTTTTATGTATATCTATATACAGTAATTTGTGAGTAACTAAATTTTTATCCATGAGACAAAATGCACCAGTGATTAAATAAATCTCTGTCATGCAGATCCTATAAAGGAACAAAGAATAATTCAGTTTTCTGGGATTTCCTCTAGGAGCTGACCAAAAGGGAAGTGGAGTATGTGGCCCTGTCTCGGGACACTACAGAGACAGACCTGAAACAGCGTCGGGAGATCCGGGCCGGAACCGCATTTTACATCGACCAGGTAAGTCAGCGTGTCACCTGACATTCTGTTCTAAAAATAAGGCCTGGTACTCTTCTGCCCGTGAGTACAAAACGTCTACGAGAGATTGGGGGGGGAGGGGTCACATGTGCTCCTGTCAGGCCTCCAGCAGTGGAACCCCATCCTCTTAATTAACACTTACCGACGGTGGACCCAGCAGTCACCTTGGAAGTCTGCTACTTGAACACCTGCATAGCACAGACGTCTGTGAAGATCTGCAGCTCAGCAAGGACCTGTGAGATTCTTAATTATCAGATTTGCGAATCGAAATTGGCTCCCAGTGGAGATCTCCCACAATCCTACAGTCTGTTAGGTGCTGCTTTTAACAATACCATCCTTAGGTCTGTCATACACCGTCGCTGTTTCGGCAGTAATCCAGAGACTTATACACCCCAAATCTATCTTAGCATTGCCTCTGTAGCTGCCAATGCACAAAACATCTGAAACGCACGTTTTGATACATGTTGATGGTGTCAGATCCGGCTGCTATTGAGATTTTCAAGGACACCGGAGGACTTGGAGTGTTTGTGACAAAGCATGATGGCACACACAAAGCCTTATAAAAATAAACTCTTCAGCTGATTATAGCCTAATCTCAAAGAACGCGAACGGGTCGCCACGGCAAACAAGAGAAACCCAGGTGACCGGTGTTTCCATGGAAACCCACACATAGTAGTCACACTAATTACCGATCGTGTTAATTAAAACATGGAATGACATATGGTTCTTTAACTCTTTTTTTTTATATACGGACCTGAAGTTGAATTGTGGTAATTAACTGGCTTACAAGGATTTTTTTATGAATTTGATTTTATTGACATTTGAATTATAGAAAATAGCCTGCAGAGTGCATAGAGGCATAATATACTGTATTTTTGCCTCCAGGAACATAATATTTTTTTTTGATTACTACATGATGGAAAGGGGATTAGCGCAGTCAGCAGAATGGTACACGGATCTATAAAGAAGGATAAATATTATGAGTTTCCAGCTGCAGTCTACTAGGCCTCAGTGTGATTAAATTGAGATTCCCTCAGAGTGTGTTTCTCTCAGGGTTGCCTCGCCGGGGTTTGAGTGTTACCTTGTTATGAAAGGTGATTCTCCTTTCCACAGCATGGTTTTCGGGTGATCCATGTGTTATTAAAAAAAATATTATTACTTTTGACCCACGCTGTCTGTATAGAGTGTTAGAGTAGGACACAGAAATACCATGAATTCTTGCATCTACGCATGACACAACTGTATTATCAGCACAGTCATTTTTTATCCCACACGTGGTTACGTTTTCAGTGACGAAAGTGGAACGTGTTCTCAACCTTAGTGCGTGTGTCCTAAAAACATTTCCGGTTAGCTTAAAGTGCTTGAAACACTCTCCGCTGCAATGTGCCATCGGACAGGTAGTTCATAGCTGTCAAGGAAGTCCACATTCACATGGATTTTATGCGTCTAGTTTTATTTTCACATGCACATTACCTGAAGTATTTGTTCTCCTTACCGTGTTCCCCAGCCAAAGGAGCCATTTCTAAAATCCAACTTAAATTTCAAAACTGCACAGTTTCACCAACAACTATCGAAGTGTACAGTCTATTAAATTTTTTTCTTCGTGTCAAAGCAATTTAACCGCAAATTTGTTTATGTTAATGTTCGTTAATGTCTCTACTAAATCAGGCTGGCGCTGTAGTCAGCTTTGCCTAGAACATTTTTAGATACATGCTGGATAATTGATGGTGTGTGCCCGTCCCTGCATGAATATTTATAGATACCAGCTAGAGTCACAGTTGGCATCTTTCAGCATAGAATGAGACTCATCTGAGCATTTGTCTGGTGTCACAGTGATACACCGGACAAAGAAGAAAACGATGAATGCGCAGAAATAAAACCGGCTGGTTGAAAACTTGCCTCACTACAAAGAATTCAAAAACAAGGGCGAAAAGTATCATTGGTGTATTTATATTTTATTATATATAACCCATGACTCTGTAGAACGGACTGCTACAGCCATTGTCATACAGACAACCCCTTTCACTAGAATGACACATGCCTGCATTTACCTTATTAGTCGTTACAGTCAGGTATTGAGTATTTGTCACCTAGAGAGAATGGCCATTGACATTAGTAAATTACCAGTTGTTTTAGATGTACTGGTCGTTTTATATTGCAATATCCATTAACCCGTCTTCTGTAGTTAATTATGCAGGAGAGGGCTGTTGTGCTTCTGCTACATGTGAAATATATACAATACAAATTTCCTAAAGATTATGATTTTCCCCACTTTCACTGAACTGGAAGCGACATGTATAGCTCATTAACCAACCAGACAATATATTAACAGGTAATGTGTACCAACTTGTAATATATCGATATTTATTGAACATCTCAATATGAAATTTGTAAAAATGGAGCAGGATGAGAGCAGTTAAGTGCACCCTGTATATGTTTATGTTTGTTGCAGCCAATAGAAGTGCTTGTAACTGCCCGAGGCACCTGATTGGCTAAAATTGAGAGCAGCAGAAGGGCTCCCGGGAGTGAGCTGCCTCTTGGAGCAGCTTGCAGTGGGAGGAGCCTGTCTTCCAGGTCATCTGACCGTCCCTTTGGGACCTGGGCTCATTCTGAGACCTACATTCTCAGCTTAGTGTGTCAGCCTTGCCGGATATTAATTGAGATTAAAGTTATTGTGGGTGCAGTGTGCAGTTCCTGCTTGACTTCCTTCAGTATCCAGGAGATGCAGGGACACATATTTTCCAACTTTCTGAAATTGATCTTAAAACAGCAGTATTGTATTATGTTTGCTTGCACCAAATTCCTGCTTAATTACACTCATTCACCAGCTGAATAAAAGCAAAATGAATGTGTTTACGGTGGAGATAGAGCCATTCCTAGGCACTATAGGGCAGAAGGCTGGGGTACACCCAGGATGGGACACCAGTCCATCACAGGGCATATATGTTTGCAGTTTATACAATTGATGTCACTTAGGCTGAATGAGTGTCTTTGCATGTGGCCGAAAGCTCCTGTAATACAAGGAGAAAAGGCAAATGCACGCATGATGCAAAAGCAGGATTGGAACAGCCAGGCCTACCAGCATCTGTCACGGTGCGGCCCTCCGTCTTGAAGATGTTTCAAAGGAAAAGGAGAAAACTGGACAGAGCTGCTCACTTCTCTGCAGTTAGAGTGGAGTAGCAGCAGAAGTGAGAGGGTGTGCTTACTTAATGAAGCACGCATGCAGCCTGTTGGTTAATTTAATTACAGGAAGGGCTCCATGAATTCAGGATGCAGTGAAACTGAGTAGGAGTCACGCGATGCGAAAAACACTGTGGCAGAGCTTCTTCATTCTTCGGTTTTCCACTGTGTTTTCCGTGCTGGGAATTTTCCTGAAGAGGGTGACTGCTAAGCTGTCAGTGTGGTTGGCTCTTCCTAGACTGTAATGGCATAGATTCAATAACCGGGCATTAACAGATACTTGGCTATTGAATGACCCATACCATAGGTCTGCCGTTCTCCAAATAGTGCAAACAGAGCATAAATCCAGCAGGATGTAATCTATGGTATGCTAAGTGAACACATCGGTATAGACACATGGCCAAGTGCCTCCCAGCCAATCAACTGCCTGCAGCCTCCTTTTAGATAGGCAGATGATTGGTTGCTCACTTTTGGTCCCGCCCACCACAGCTCTATATCCACATGAGTGGAAATGTTGATGCACAGTATGCTTACACTCCTTTAAATGTTGAAGGGAATCGTCATTTTAGAGCTTCACTTATCCATGCTGCTGTTGCACTTTCGCCAACCAATTCTTCCAAGTGTTTTTTATTATGTCTTCCCTTTTTAAGGAATTTCACCACGTCTGCATCACTGCCCTTTAAAATAATTATGTGATTACAGTGTCTGTGACAAAAATGTATTTGGAGTTAAGTTTAGAACATCTGGCTGCACTTTAATTGGGTTTCTTCCCATAGAGGCAAGCGTATATTTTTATGCAAACCAAAACCTAATTACATGGCAACTGTCATTTTGGTTGCCAGAGTACTTGAGAATTTCCTGTCATTGACGTCAGTATCATTTGATTTTTTAATTTTATGTTATTTGATTTTTTTTGCACTTATGTGTGCGATGTGTGTTTTTTTGTTATGATCAAAAATTAGTTAAATAGAACTTGAATCTCAGATTGTATGGGTAAAATATAGTCCTGAAAATTCCACAAACAGCCAAGTGGTAATTGCTTTTTTGAAAATAACTTCAAGCAAGTTCACATATTTTCTGGTGATGTAAATGATCTGTGTATCATAAAGAAACATAGGTTAAGTCAGTCAATGTTTTGAAGGTCCATAAATCATTTTTTCACTGAAAACTATCATTTCTAAATCTAACAAGAAATGATTACTTTAATTACTGATTTTTTCTATTACTTTGTATGTTTAGCTGATCAGTTGGGTATCATTCATCCATATTCCCGCTTCTTATTCTGGTGCGGTATAG
>JABFEB020000001.1:42903703-42917486 GCA_019775895.2 Stomatorhinus ivindoensis | reverse complement strand
GTTTCCCTGGCGTCCCCCCCCCCCCCCCCCACATTTTGCTTAGGGGCCCTCCTCACCCCTCCATGCAAGAGAAGATTCCTGCCAGACGGCATCTTTGCGAAGCATATTCACAGACCATCGGTGTAAGATGTGAAGGACTAAAAAAAATTGTTTGCCAAAGGTGTCTGTGAACCAAATAACAGCTCATTAAAAACCGATCGCGGCAATACAGTGCCTAGCACAGTCAGAATGTGGCTTTCAGACATCTTAAAATAATATTAAAAATCCTTAAAATAGGATTTTATGGCAGAATTCTCACTGAAATAACCAATAAACACTAGTTATTTTTCGGGTGGAAGAAGATTTGTTCTTTGGTCAAATAATCAAGTAGGTAGGAATTCAAACCTGCTGCCTTTTTTATTACAAAAATTTGCTGGTGTTCTGAGGGTTAGAAATGGAAAACACCGTGGGCTTTAACACCCATAGCTGAAGTTGTGATTTGTTTTATATTTTTAATACGTTTTATAACATTTTCTGCATTTCTGATAATACGGATTGGCTCCCCATCCCGGCTGTTACGGCGCAGCATGGCGCAGGCGACAGGAAGGTGACGATCCACCAGTGGCTCCAAGACAAATCGGGGTTTATTAAGGAAACTAAACACACAGGGTAAAACTACAGAACAAAAAGTTAACAAACAAATGGGGAAAATAAGAACGAACTATAATAGCCCTAAAGTAACCAAACAAGCAAACAGTGTATCACAAGTAGCAGGTAGAATGTCAAACACAGACTACCAGAGTAGCATTCACACAAATGAGGGCTAATCCTAGGAGAGACTAGGAACACAAACACAAGCAGAGCAGAACTAACCCATATACAAAATAGGATAAACTGAACTAAAACACTAGAAAAAAACAATAAAGACTGGCTTCGAACCCAAGACTGCATGGTTATAACCTTGGGGCCATACACTAAACCCACTGAGCTAGAAGGAGGCCCAGTGAAAGCACACAAGGGTTTGACAAGGAGTGACGGAACGGGCTGGCCAGCGACCCCTGCTGGCCAAACGGAGAAGAGACACAAATGGTCCGGTTGGACGGGAGCTGACCCTTATTGTCTGAGTGTTTTCAGGCCAGGATTAGAAAAGATCAATATTGGTTTAGTCATGTGTATGAATGCCGGGATTGTGAATCTTCTACGTACTACAAAAGTCCTCTTCACAGGATGCTCATCACCATGGCAACTGCTCCATGTTGTGGCTGGGGACATCAATCATTTCTGGAGATACCACCTGTATTGCTGTCACCCCTTCCCACATCCAAGCAGTATCTGCTTCTGTTATCCCAGCGGAGACTGGAATGGATGAAGAAACCAGCTGTTTCTTCAGGGATTGGGTCTGGCGGCCCGTTTTCCTGGCTTTTTGTTTGCTTGAGAAAGGAGCGATTAACTCCGGATACAGGGCCCACGTCAGGGACCAGGACTATGCTGGCTTTATGGAGTGCTGGAGACATGTGTGATGCTTGATTAGACGTGCACGTGTTCACTGGTGAAGCATGTAGCCGCCAATGCCTTTCCGCCGGTCGGTTTAACCAAAACCGTGTGTTGTCATTCCTCTCTCCCGTAAAAGAAATTTCCAGAAGAGGGACTGGCCAACGTGGTGCGCAACGTCTTTGACTTCGACTCCTACAACAAGGAGACGCGAGAGATCCTGATCACGGCCTTACACAAGCACGGCATTCCAGTCGGGGCCAAGCCGACCAGCGTGAACCTGGCTAAGGAGTAAGGGAAACGCGCTTTACTGCCACGGGCCGATGGGGGGGACAGAGGGTTTTGCGGGGTTAGATATTCAGAACTCCCAAGACTGTTTAAAGGGATTTCTTAAAGGTACCGTTCGCTGTTTATGCATGGCGGGGAATTTGGATGAGGTAGAGAGAGTACTTGAAAATACATCATTTTGACAGAAATGTTTACAATGTGTCCTGTGGCACAGTCCAATCAGGACAGCCGTGACCTCATTATTAGAGTCTTTCTCACAGTGGTCGTTGCATTTCCAGCAATAGGAGACATATAACAATAAAACTGTACTTCCTAAGGCATTAAGTACCATTAGCAAGATCTGCTGCTGATACATAAACTTGCATCATTGCTGCTGATTATTTGTCAGTGAAACCTGCACAACTTGTTTTATCATGGATTATAATATGAAAGGTAATATGATGTATTGGATCGGTGCATTTCGTCCTGCGGTGATATACTGTGCTATAAATGGATAGTATAAATACGGTTAAGCAGCCCCTTGGGAAATGTTACTTTATAGGTTGTCTCAATGTGTGTATAAATCACTGTTACCTGGATTGGAGATGACAGTGATGAGTGGATCGATTTAAACAGTCCAGAGCCATCCAGCAGAAATCAGTACAGTATCAATATACACATTCCCTGCTGTCAGTCTACAGTCATGTGCTAAGTATCCAGATGTGAGGTGTCCAGTCTTTTCATAACCTGGACACATTTGCAATAAGCTAACCTTTACCTGCATTAGAATAACATTCTGGATAAAGTCTGGGATGTTGTGGATAAAACACAACCTTATTCCAGGAATTGAACATCATCGTAGCCTTTATTTAAAACTGACAATTAAGTGAAGTTGTTTAAACAGTAATTGTGTGAAGATGCAGGTATCCAATTAGACAGGTGTCTATTGCACACTTTGATTTTCAGAATAATTATTTTATTTTGCGTAACAAGGAAGTTAAGCAAAGTCCTTTTTGTAGGGTTTGCGTTCATTTCACTGTATAGTTTTCTTTGAATAAAGGAAAATATTTGTTTCTTCAGTCTCCTGTATTTTCTCTGTGATTTGATTGTGTACTGATACACGACATCACTAAAAGTGATTTTTTCTTCATTTATCCCTAATTGTATCTGTAAGAATCAGAAAAGAAACAAGTATTTTCTTTTTTTTTTGATGAAGACGCATAAATAAGTTAATTTATGTTCATGATTTTGGTGTGGTGTTTTTTGGATTGGGAAAGCAAATTTGTTTAAATTTGTTTGTCTGGGCCCCCAGAATCTGTCAGGGTCTCCATTCCCCCTCTGCACCCCTGGACAGGGAGCCCGGGGTTAAGAATGATGGCCCCGGTAAAATCAGATTAATGAGCAGAAGAGACAAGCTAACCTGGGTGTGGAGTCATCCTTCTTAGGACAGACACATGACACTAAAATAATTGCACATCCATGAATTTCCCCTTTGGATCTATCATTATCCAAATCCTAGGAGGGCTTGACAGTTTTTCTAAGGTATATTAAGAACATTCCACGCACTCATCAAGACGTCGACAGGACAAATTGGAAAAACTATTTTTTTTAGGCAGATTGTCCTGTCAACTTTTATTTTGATAGGTATATCCAGTTTGGGGTAAAGCCAAAAGCAGTCATAGTATTCCTGTTTTTGCACTCAGTTATCATTCCTAAGAAAAGCAAGTTTGCTCCTTGTGAAAAAAAAGAGGATTAAAAAAACAGTAAACAGCAATTTAGTCACAATGACTGGCATCATTCCTAAGCTCAGTAGGGGGTGTTTGTTCTGAGCAGAGATCAGGAAAGGCTTACATCTTACTCTGCGGGGGGTCTGGTAGCTTTGGAAGGATTATCTGACATTTTTTTTCATCGCAACGGATCATTATTGCATAATATTGACTTAAAACATCTTACATTTCTTTTCTAATGAACTTGTAATATATACATTATTTAATCATTATCAGTATCATTGATCAATTTTAGATCGATCGGTAAATAAAAGTGAAATTATATGTATGTAGTATACAGGGCATATGTGTGTGTATATACAAATACATACATGTATATACTATTTATATTCACACACTATCTTATTTGTGCATATATGTTTGTGTAGACACACACACACATATGTATGTATGTGTGTGTATATATATATATATATATATATATATATATATTCTTATTTTTTCCTTTTAAATTATTTTTTAACTAGCCAACACCTGTTAATGCATATGAAGAAGAAGAAAAAAACAAGATGTGCACCATGAAATGGAGCTGATGTTGTGGCCTTTTTCAGGTTGGCGTTACCCGAATGCCGGATGACGGGATACTGGACCATAAACCAGTCTGGGACTGCCGGGCACAAGCTGCTGTGTCCTACAGAGTCCAGCCCAATCGACGTGAAGGTAGAAAAAGGGCTTAAATATGTGCCAGGGATTAGGTTTGATCTAAGACACTTCTATTGTGAAATGTAATAAATACCTGGTCATTGTGTTTCACTGTGAACAGAATACTTGGTACCTCTTTATAAGATGGGGTAGAAATAATATAGTATCATGCTGTTACTTATGTATTAATTAACCACAAACTAAGTCTTAGTTACATATTGATGTCATGTTTATTCATTATTAATAAATTGTGCTGCATCTTTTATCTCAAACAGTTACTATATTTGTTACTATATCTATTAATTCTATAAACCTTTGTGAACTACTGAAGGACCAAGTCATGAAATACTGAGCTCTTGTTTGTTCATCGTTAATGAATCGTGATGCATCTTTTATCTCAAGTAGCAACTATATTTCTTCATAATGTGTACTTCATCGTAACTGAGTAGCTTTGTATTGGGTGTGAGTACTTGTGCTCCTGCAAGTACAGTCTTAGTGAATATTTTTAGTAGGATTTCAAGCTTCCCCTTGAAAATGAAATGGGGATTCCAGACAGGAAGTGACATCACACAAAGGGCATAAATCGTAGTCCCCGAGATGAAGGAAGGTGTGTTTTGTTGGGTTACCTTGACTCAGTGCTAATGAATGCTCGTGTCTCAGGGCCCAGTGTATCTGCGAGTCCAGGCATACCCCCTTGAGAGGCATGAATCCAGAGCACTGAGCTTCAGTGAGGAGCAAAGCCATTGGCAGATCCCCATCAATGATGTCAACATAATCTGTGATGTCACCACTGACAAAGGTAAGTCCCCGCGCTGAGAAAACTTGACCTCCTTTTTTTGTCGGTGGTGACCTTCATGAAAAGCTTCTTAAAAATGTCTTTCAGATTCTATATACGTGGCTACATGCAACCCAGTGTCTCTATATGCCATGAGGGGAAGTGGAGACACCATCCACTACATGGACTTATATGATGTCTTCCCCCGCACTCTCAGTGGTGTCTGGCAACCCTTCGTCACCGTGGCTGCACTAGGCAACCCGCTGGAAGGCCAGATGGTGTTGCACGAGGAGCAGGTGTGACTCCACTTCGCACGGCTCTCGGTTCGAACACGTCACGTCACGCCGTATGTTTACACATCTACACTTACTGGGCTGATGATGTGGTCTGAAAAAAACAAACACCCTCGATTAAAACAATCATCTAAAAGCCCATATAGTAAATGTTGTGAACGTTTGGTTTATTCTCCATCGGGAGCTTGTCAGATGCAATGAGCACAGCCCCAGAAATCCGCGTTCAGCACCAAGACCTAAAAAATGAAAATAGCACAGGGTTCGCAGTTTATAATTAGTGGCTGGGTCACTGTTTTAATTTAAAATCAAACGGCGTTCTCACGAGCAGTGTGAGCAGCAGTACTAACCTCGGTTATTTTCCGCTCAGTTGGGCTAGCAGTTTTTTCTGTGGGAAAATACAGAAGAGCATGAGTATTTGTACACATTTTTAACTACGTTCTCCTTAGCATTATTTGAGCCCGTTACCCTACCTGACATTTAACTTGAGGTTAAAAAATGGTAAATTTTATTTGCTGTCAATTGACCAGTGGCTATATACAGCTACATTACGTGGACGCTGTGACGGAGTTCACTGTACCTAACTTAATTTGTAACTGTCGTGCTCAAAACTGCTTTTATTTTTTGATGACTGTTGGAAAGCATTCCATTAGAATATATTAATGGTTGTTTAC
Source organism: Stomatorhinus ivindoensis (assembly GCA_019775895.2). Classification (NCBI taxonomy): domain Eukaryota; kingdom Metazoa; phylum Chordata; class Actinopteri; order Osteoglossiformes; family Mormyridae; genus Stomatorhinus; species Stomatorhinus ivindoensis. The sequence continues at coordinate 42,911,581 of JABFEB020000001.1, read as the reverse complement.
AACCTGATGATTTAAGGGCATCTTAGTCAAGCAAATGACATGTGCTTTAAGCCATGTGTTTAAATAGAACTCATCTTGCACAATATGAGATAGGAAATGAGTAAACAGTGCCTCATGTGGTCGAAATTAGAATAGCGTGCTGGGGTCTCTTGTGGCCCGGAGACCGGAACCTGTGCCTTACATAGGACTGGCCCATCGCACCATGGATCTCTATCCTTCAGTTCCTCCTTCCTGCCAGCCCTGCTCACACGGGCGCTAGAAGAGTCAACAACAAGGCCTTATTTTGCAATGTATCTGTTCCATAGCACTTCACTTGCCTAATAAGGTTTTAGAACAGAAGTGCGCACAAGGAACAAATTAAGAAAAGATACTCTCAGAAAAACAGCTGTTGTGTATTATATAGGAAGGAACATTCTAAAAATATCTCTGGAAAAAAAACAGGGGAAAAAAAATTGACTTATTACTTCTGTCCAAAGCATGGAATTCCAGACATCAGGAACAGTTCACCCAGGGGTCACGGCTGTCCCAGTGCAGAAAAAACAAAGTCCAAACTGAACACGGTGGTCGCTGTTGCTGACAGATTGCCAGAACCGACAAATTTATTTGATGGTGATGCAGACCTTCTATTAATATCACAGAGGGTGAACATCGCATGTCACTGAAGCCATGCAAAAATCATTTAGATCAGAGGAGGCCAGGAGGTTCGTTGGGTTGACTTGTCTTCTATGTTAGAGTAATTTGAAGATGTAGCAGATGACGTCATGAATTAAGGCCTGTTTAGCGAAGGATTTGCGCAGACTGACAGAATCCTGGGTTCACAAGGCTGGAGATTAGCAATGGCATTCGTAGAGTAAGGATAATGATTCTTTTGTTTTTATTCCGATACAGTATTTTTCCAGATAGTCATAATTTATGGCAAACTGACAGATGCGCTGAAGGGCTACTCATGCTGTGGCCTTAGGAAGGTCTCAAGTAAACACTAAAAATGTGTTCTGACAACTTGAGCCCCAATCATCCCTGAAATAAACAAAAAAAACCCTAATAAGCATGTTAAGGTTTGGCCCCCTCTGCTGGTGATTTTAGGTAGTATTTACTCAAATCTTACATATTAAAATGCTCACAATGTGACCTTATAAGCATTTTAGGGAATGAATGAATGAATGAATGAATGAATGATTGTGTGAAAGTGTACATGTCTTTCAAACTCGCTCGACTTTTTCTATCTCACAGAGTAACACCATCCTGTACCTGGACCCGGTAACAGGGGCTGTACGTCGCTTGCTGCTGTCTCAGGAGGAGCAGCCGGCCAAGAAATCTTCTAACTGGTGGATGAGCGGGGAGAATCGGGTGATGACCAGCAATACTGAGCCACGTTTCCAGACAATGCTAATTACCTTCCCTTTAATGCTGTTCCTCTCACATTCAGCATTAATCATCATGTTTACGCTGTATTACCTTGATCTCTAAAAACTGTTTCATTTTATGGCAGATCTGCTCCTAAATCTGAAAAATGCGAAGTCTAGAAATAGTTCTCACAAAGTTTAAACTTTAAATATGAAGCATCTTGGTTTATTTTCTTCTAGTCATTTAAAATGTGCCGGGAATTTGCCGATAAAAACTGGCTTCTGTTCTACAGAGAAGACAGGTGAGCTTTTTTCCATGCTAAACCTGCTTATTGACACCCTTGTGTCTGAGCGTACAGCACAGTGTGGACACTACTCTGTTTTGGACAGCAATCGGCTGGATGTGTTGGATGTCCTGGAAGGTCGGGTCCACACGATCTCCCTGCCTGTAAAGCTTAAAGTCGTCTTTCTGGTAGCTGAGGACCGATGGCTGATCATCGAGAACAAGACTGACAAGTAGGTTCACTGTATCTCAAGTAATGTAAAGGAAAGGGACTTAAAGCACAATGTTCTGCCTTCTCAGATGATTGATACCAGGGATAGGGCCATTCCGGAATGCATTCCTCAGTTCCAAACCAAATCAGGAAATGAAACTGAAATTATAATTCAATTCCAATTCTGTTCCCCATAGTTTTTCTAGTCCTAACTCTAATTCTGTTTTCTGATTTGCACTGGAATTGATGAATGCATTCCAGAATGGCCCCAACCCTGATCGATAACACTGATTTGTAGACAATGTAATAAAATCGAAAAAATGAGGATTGGGTCTGGACTCCAACGGCTTACGTTCTTCCTACTATAGCTCCACCAGGGGTGTAACAGAAACGTGTCAGCACTCTGCCTTCATCACTGTATGTTTCCAGGAGTGCAAACAGTTTTTTAAACCTCAGTATCATAATTAACTAATAGACCTGATGGGCTGTCGAGTTTTAACCCAATCACTGCAGTTCGTTATTTCATAGCTACACAAGTGTTACCCAAGAAGTCATCATTGACACTGTGGGATGAACTCCTTAGACTTTCTAAACTTTACTATTTTTCCATAGAAACACTATATGACAGCAGAAATAAGTTTTAGTCGAAACAGCATCTGTAAGCTCTTGTCTTCTAAGAGTAGCACGCCATGGAAACTGCCTCAGTTTGTTTGGATGTGAAGCTCTCCAGTTGTTTAATACATGCACGAACAAATTCATAATTTATAAGCTGCAGAGTAAACTGTGTTAAGGAATAATGGCACTCTTCTTGCAGTGGTATTTTCTGCCGTGTTCCTTTTCCACTGTCACTAGTTCAATAACATTAATTCCATTTTTAAAATGTATTTATATAATAGGAAGTTCCTGTTAACCAAGCCTATGCACATGGGAGCAGAGGATTCTGGGATTTGTCAGCTGCACGCTATCACTGAGGATGCTGTCAGCACTGGTTTTGGGATGACCTCAGGTAACTTATACTCCCCGAGTAGTTAATCTTTGTCTAGGTATTTAACTACAGCTGTGTTTGCAAGTAGAAACACTGTTGCATTGTTTCTAACTACGTCACCAGCAATCGGTGCTGTCCTAATACTAAAATCCATCCATCCATCCATTTTCTATACCCGCTTATCCTACTGGGTCGCGGGGGGTCCGGAGCCTATCCTGAAAGCAATGGGCACGAGGCAGGGAACAACCCTGGACGGGGGGGCAGCCCATCACAGCTAATACTAAAATATTCCTCATTATATATTAAGGTGGAAACAAGTTTATTGCAGTATTTAGTATGTGTTCAATGAAACGGATTGGTGAAAATTGCAAACCGGTACTTAAGCACTGTTTTTGAATGATATTCACTATCTTTCCATGTTCATCAGTAATTATTTGAGGTGCGAATGATTTTTTGGGATATAGGTGTAAAAATGTAACCTGTATGACCGAAGGGTGACCCTCCGAGAATTACTGGCCAGTTACCATGACGCCAGTGTCGTGGGGACGGCGCTGTGCTGCATGAGGATGTGATTGATGCTGTGCTGGTCTGCTTCCTTGCAGCTCGTTTATGGGACATAATCAATCTTACTTCATGTTCATCGTCGGAAATGATTGATTTTTTATTGCACATAACCACATTGATTTTATACGTATATATTTAAGCGAAAGACCTTCAGGATTTTTTTTTCCGACTCTCTTGAAGAAGCCAGTGTCCAGTACAGCCTCTCAGAAATGCCAGCCCCACTCGTCAGCATCTTGTGTTAGCACTTGCCTCACAATGATTTGTTACCGCTTGTGAAGATGAACAATGAAAGGTCAACGGGAAAGGCTGATGTTTCCCTGATATGCCTGCTAAGTGATGGTGACGCATGGCCGTCCCAGACAGACTGGACAACCTCAAATCCATCTTGAACTTCACCAGGAAATGCAGTGATGTAATGAGTATTTACCAAATTATGTGTTAGGATAAGGGCAAAAGACTTTAAATTCCTGCTCAAAACACATGGTGCAATAAAAATACCATTTTCTTAGACCAATCATGAGAAAACTGCACGTTGAGCTGTTTTTTTGGCCTAAAATATTCCCAGCTGTTTTTTTTTTCTTCAGGGGTAGAAAGGGATGTTCCACAAGAAATATCCAGTGACCAACTGCCCTCTGAGAATCTCAGTTCAGCTCTGGGACAGAAAATATCCTCTCCCAATCGAGTGCTGTCTGATGCCAACTCCTTCGCTTCTCTAATAGTGGGCTTCCCTGACCTCATGGTGAGATCTTATGTCACAAAATTATAGTCACATTTTTTTTCTGTGAGATTTATTGGTAACACTCTCCAGATTATTTCTGTGTAAATGTGTCTGCTCTGTAATATATATTCTACACCAAGAAACTAGAAAATTAAGCCATGACAACTAACTTTGATATACTTCCTAAACTGCCTTGTGAAGCAGTAGTAAATTTAATGCAGTTATCAATTCAAATGAACTGACGTCTTTATGATTTGCTACCAAGGATGCAGCAAATCTTCAAGAGATGGCTACAAATTTCTGCTCTGCTCCTCGTAATCCCTTCCTATGGCGAGCGAGTAGTGGTCAGTAAGGAAGTGAATTTAATTTAATATTCCTGTTCCTGACTGTCCTACCAGTCGCCCAGTGAAACCTACAGCTTTAAGAGGAAGTCACCCCTGGGCACCGAGACGGGGGCAGACATGTTCTTCAGTGGGAGTCGTCGTTCAGGACCAGCCAAGAGGGTGAACTGCGTGACCCTTCTGGGAGCCAATCAGGTGGTGCGGGCCCTGCCCCCAGGGGACGTACCGCTGACTGACATCTACCCCAAAGGTCAGAATCCTCCTTGTTTTATACACCCGCTTGGTCCTGTACAGTTACTCTAGGACAGGTGGTCTGATTTTTTGACTTTCTGTACATCATAGGACTAATTTCTATAGTACATGTGGTAACGCTTTACATTAACTGCACATAATGCTTTTATATTGCATTCATAAAACGTTCAGTGCACCTTCATAATGTATTCATTAAGTATTCATAAAACATTCATAAACATCATGCATGTATACCTTTACATCTTAACACCACTTAACAGCTGTAATATACATTAATAACAAACATTACATAATAGCATTATAAATCTATAATCATTTAATGCTTGTTATTAATGTATATTAAATCTGTTAAGGGATGTTAGGATGTTAAGGTGTACTTGCATGCTGCTTATGAATGTCCTGTGAATGTATTATGAAGGTGCACTGAATGTTCAATGAATGCATCATGAAGGTACACTTAATGTAAAGCGTTACCATACAGGCATAATTTATTTAGCACATCTCCAAATAGATGTAGTATTGGGGGTGGGGGGTTACTAGCCTTGGTGAAATTAATTCACTGACCTTGGGATTCAAACCAGTGACCTCCCGATCGTGGGCACAGCCTCCTCACCTCTTGAGCTACCCATTACCGCTGATGATGGGAAATGACCCTAAGGGTTTTCACGGTTGGAATTTAAACCCAGGAACTGTTTACTAGATCGATGTTTTACCCAACTAAGCCACAGTGCTGCAAGATGCAGTGTAGTAAATAGAATTATTCAGTATAGCCTTTTCGTTGGGGCTTTAGTGTTATCACTGTACGTTCTTCAGCCGACCAACGCTTGAGTCTCGGCACTCTGACCCCTAGACCCTCTACTGTCAGGAGGACTGTGCAGATTTTGAGTGGAGCTCAGCAGACATTTGCAGAAACGATCATGAGTCTTGCTATGTGTCCACACAGATGTCACTCCCCCAATGACTGCGGCCTATTTGGAAGTGACAGACCTCAACTCTAAGAAGGTCAAGTACATTCCAGTTCCAAGGTATTCGGTTGGCAACATGTATCATACGTCACAGACACTCTTCAGAGAACCCTGTATTTTGTATTTTTGTGACCAGTTCAGTTACTGGTCTAATGGTATTGCTGCTTTTGTGGAAACTAGGGCCTCCAAGTTATCCTACAGCATTATGTTGTGTGTGCACGTTTTTTCTTTTTACGCAGATAAATCGGCAAACAGCTCGTCGTGGCATGCCTGTAGAGTAAAATAAAAAGAACATGTTTTTCTTAGTAGCTGTTATAGTGGCACGGTGACAATTTTCTGTCACTTGATGGTGTTTTTGGCAGAGCCTTTAAAAAATGTGTGATTTTTATTAAACTGTTTTGAGTTTTTTTGCTTTCCGATCCTTTTTTTTCAGGTCCTTGACCCTTTCGCCCTACACCAGCTGGTTGTCCAAGGTGTCTGACACGGACGTGCTCCTGGCTCCAATGGGTAACGCTGGAGTTGTGACAGTGGACATGGGCGGCTGTCTCCGGCTTTGGGAAACCGGGCTGGACAACTTACAGCGCTCCCTGCTGGAGTGGAGGCGCATGATTGGCACAGATGATGGCAGGCCAGTACAGGCAAGTTTGATGGAAATCGTAGCTGAACGTCCCTGGCATAATCAGTCTGTCCTAACAGTATCATTGCCGAGCTTTGTGCTTTATATCTGCAGGTGACTTAATAGGCATATTTCCAAATGTATTTTTCAGTATTAAATCTTGGAGACTCATGAGTTTAAATATTCCTTTATGAACAAAATACGAGGTGTTTAGATATTGCTCTTTATTTGTTTGGGAAAATGTGTGTAATATTATTTGCCAAGTTTCCAGGAGTATTTCTGTGTTGCTAAACCAATAGCAAGACTAAAGCAGGACATAGTGAGTAATATGCTGTCCTAATTATTAAAATGTCAAAAGACACAAAATCAAGACCTTTTGCTTTAAATATGTAATAAACTAATGAGTTTCTGGATGACATGATACTGATTGCATTGATAACTAAAGAAAATTATTCTGTGCTGCTTGGCTGTAAATTATATTGAAATATAGTGATTTATCGTAACACCTTGGAGGAGCAGATCTTGCTCGTAAAGGTCAGACAAAAGTGGCGATAAAATGTTTAAAATATCCAGCCTCGGATATTAATGGGGGTGGTGTGAGATTGCTGGTTCAAATCCCAAAGTCAGCAGGGCAAGGCCGTTACTGCTTTCTGCTGTGTTCTTCTCATAAAATGTTCATTGCTTTAGATCAAAGCATTTGATAAATAAATTAAATATCTGTAGTCATTTTTTCTTCCATTAATGTCGCTGCTCCCCTCTCTCTTATAGGTGGGGAATTAGTTCTATCCTAACTGTCTGTCATCCTTTGGTTATGTTCCTCGCAATCTGCAGAGCGTATCTGGCCATTCTGCAGAAAGAGGAAATATTCCAAATGCTGGTTTCATTACGGTTCATTTAGAAGTTGGGCACATTTATCTAGCTCACGCAATCTATAACAAAATACAATTGTGACTATGAAGCATGTAAAAGAATTCCTCTTGAAACCAGCATATTTAATTATGTTTTTTGAGTGCTCCATTAACACGATTGTACTTATTCGTTAGAGAATGCTGTTAAGCATGATTTTTATCTCTGTGTGCTTGGTGCTTATGCCACCACAAGGGGGCAGGCTTTCTTCACTATTTTGGTTAGAGATACATGTGCAGGGTAGCTTAGCTGTTGGCACTGGGCTCTGAACCCTGCTTCCTGCCTCTGTGTGGAGCTCATTCTCCCTGTGCTCATTCTCCCTGTGCCGTCTGGGTTTCCTCTGGGTCCTCCACTTTCCATCCGCAGTCCAAAGGCTTGTAGTTAAGCTAATAAGTCTTTCTAAATTGCCCGTACTGTGGCCTTGTGGGACAGACCCCAGGCTCCCCCTGCAGCCCTGATAAGTGGTTAGAAGATTGATGGATGGACAGATATTTGTCCTGCATGATGGATTATTTCAGACGTTCATATATTTTGTATATAAATGTTATTATGTTGCTGCTGGCAGTATGAGATTCAGTGGGATGTGTGCTTACTGTAGTGGATGTATGTATTCTTATTTGTGCAGCAGTAATTGTTGGGACACTTTGCATTTTTTTCCCCCTGTCCCCTCCCCCTCCCCACCCCCCCCACTCCT
>JABFEB020000001.1:42872541-42897109 GCA_019775895.2 Stomatorhinus ivindoensis | reverse complement strand
AAGGGAGACACGATGATCCTGGTGGAGATGCATAGCAATGTTCTCACAGGATCCAAGGGAGACACGATGATCCTGGTAGAGATGCATGGCAATGTTCTCACAGGATCCAAGGGAGACACTATGATCCTGGTAGAGATGCATGGCAATGTTCTCACAGGATCCAAGGGAGACACTATGATCCTGGTAGAGATGCATAGCAATGTTCTCACAGGATCCAAGGGAGACACGATGATCCTGGTGGAGATGCATTTTGGTTAAACAGAAAAAGCAGTAAGTGGCTCTGAGAGGGAGTTTGGCGACACAGACTATTAAACATTAACCCAGCCAGTGGGTAATTTTAAAGAAATAGTTTCCGATAATGTTGGGGGGGCACTCCCTGTGACCTTACTTTTTACCAGAGGAGGAATATATCTGCAAGTGAAACAAAGGTGTGTCCCTAAAAGTCAGTCAGAGGACATGCTGGGCGACCTCCGGCCGCCAAGAATCCAGTATGAGCGGAGTGGGTGTTTGGTTTGTGTTCGCACTGTAACAGGTTCTGTGTTTTATCTGTGCAGCGGATCAGACGTTCAAAGGGGTATAACCATTACCAGTGACCAAACCCACAACCAGTATGGCACTGGTTCAGATCCCAGAAGTGCACTGCATACGTGCTTACAAGCAGAACTTCTATGCTAACCATCAAGTGTAAGTGAAGCTACTACATGAGTAAGCAAAAGCTACTAAATACTACCAGAGATCAGAAATGACCAATCCACGGACAGATCACCTACACCCATGACTCCCTTTAGCTATTACAGCTGGAAAGAGATTAAAAAACACGTGGCGGTTTGTTACTATTATTATAATAATTACAGCATTTCTCGTAGTGTTAAAGAATGCTTGACCCCACAAAATTACAGGCAACATTCACTAAAACTATCTGATGTTATCATTCAGATTTAAAAAAACACACATATGCAGTGCCATTGAAAAGTTTGAACGTGCCAAGATGCCTACATAGGAGAGTGAGAGTGTCACATCACATGACCTGGTCACCTAACCTAAACACAGTATAAATGAGAGAGAATGAAGGAAAAGTAGCCAATTAGAGTTCAGCGTGTATGTGGGACTTCCTTCAGGACAGCTGGAAAAGCCTCATGGAACTGGTGTAGAGGAGACAGTAGAGTCAGCCAGTCGCTGGAGCAATTGGGGTTATGGGCCTTGCTCAAGGGCCCAGTGGTGGGATCACTCTGCCGACCCAAGGATTTGAACCGGCAACCTTCTGAGTCCCACCCCACAGAGCTGTTCCCCCTTCGTTTTTTAAATGCCTTTTTGTTCAGTGCATAATCCATATATGTTGTTTTATAGTGTTAATGTATTTAGAATTATTTTTAAATGTAGAGAATTGTACACATAAACCTTTCTGTGGGTAGCCGTGTCCAAACCTTCGACTGCTGCTGTTCCTGCTATTGCTGTACTAACGTATTCTTTTTGTGGCTGGCGTTCCTGTTATTAAATGTATGTGTAGGCGCCGTACCATCAGCATGACAGCAGCGCAGTTCATTGGCCGTCCAGCCAATGAGCCAATCAGATGCCTGAGGCTTGTAGATTTATTATAGTGAGCAGTGCCGCTCGTGCTAAAAATCTGCCAAGCACATCATAACATACTGGATGAGGTGCTGAACAAACTGACAGAGTGGCGAGCGTCACTGTGCACCTACAGAAAATATTTCTAGGACTACGAGACATTGCACCTTGGTTTTGCACCTCTCTCAGTGTCTTCTGTGGCACTTAGTTTCCTTTAAAAACAGGTACAAATTCTGCAGTGGTGTGAAAGCTGGATAGATCTGATCATGGACGGTATGAACACTGTAGGACCTCATCTGGCCTGTCATTGTCACTGAGGGACAGCCGTTAGTGTCACATCAGTCCGCTCCTATCAGTCTGCTTGTCACTGTGCGCATGCACAAGGAAATGAGATAGCAGGCTCTCTGAGTGCAAGAATCACACATAGTAAAGTTATTTAAAAAGACAGTAGAACAGAATAATTAACATCTTTAAAACATTGAGTATTCAGTTTGGATCGGCTGAAATAGGAAGACAAAGGCTCAAAATTCACCCCATTTGTCTGTACTGCTTCTTCACCTTCAGATGTGGACCACAGTGACATGCTCCTGACACTATCGTCTTTAGTGCTTTGTGATCTTTGTATAGCTTCTTTAAAGGACTCAAAGGATTAAAATATTTGTTGTCATTCATATCAGTTCAGTACAGAGTACGAATGCTTACTCAGCTGTGTCCTGAAGGTTAGGTAATTTAACTGACAGTAACAGCACACAGGATAACACTTAGATAAAAATCAAATATGAATATTTGAATATGAATGTGGATGTGGAGATTTGGATGGAGCTGGAAGAATAAGTATGGTATGGATGTGTACAATATTCATGGGTAGCAGGATAAAATTACACAAATATAGTGCAAAGCGGGAATTACTAGGGGTTTGGGGATGTAAGTCTTATGCGTACAGAGTAAGGAATGGTCTGAAGTGTGTTTCTGCTCCTAGACATTATTTAATGTTTTTCTCACAACAAAACCATGTTATTAACGGGGAATTCCACTGAAACCCGATATTTGTCTCTGCTGATTGCCCCTCATTACATATGAGTTTGCACGATACCGGGCGTCTTTTGTTTCCTTATTTAATAATCTTGCTGTTTTGATGCCTTGTTTTGTGCCCTGTGGTTTACAGTCGGTATGTAACAGTTTCACATAATTCCCCGTGAGCATTTCAGAATCGTCTACACGAGGGGTTCCCCACCCCCAGTGCTGGTCTATCGAATGCGGGGGGGGGGAGGCCACATCAAAAGGCAATTTACCTTCATCGCGGCACATCGAAATAGTAGCTGAACCAGATCAGAGGGACCCTGGCTTTTAATTTAATCTTCATAATATAGAAGTTGTTTTAGAAACATAAACAGAAGACAATATTAATCATGCATGTGAGGTCAGAATAATGCATTGTCATTTTCCAAATACATCAAAAACTAATTGTAAGAAATGTCTTCTATCTCTTTTGGGACTGCAAACAGAACCAGGGAACCGGTAAATCTGAGAATGCGTTTCCTTCATTTTCGGGGTTTATGGCGACTCTGATGGGACATGACCAGCACAAAATAGGTGCATGGAACACAGAGGAAAAAGGCTCTATGGTTTGGGTGTGCGACTCGGGAGGAAGCTGGGAAGCCATAACAGGATTCAGGATTTAGGACTGGTGTCAGGAGTCTTGACAAGTTTCCTAGGGGCAAGGAGAAACAAGACCTGTCAGTTCATATGCAATCAGTAATGAGGAACAGGTGTAACACTCATAAATAATCTTGGTTTATTTACTGTGCCTCCCCAGATGGGCCTCCATCGGGGCTTATGTCATTTATTATGTGAAAGTTTGTGTCTTCTGTTGCACGCAAATCTGTTACCCTTTGGATTCATGTAACATTTGAACTAGTGGGAGATCGACCAGGTGAATCTCATATTCCTGCGGGTGGTACTCCGCGTTCCGAAAGCACTTGGGTGCCTTCCTATAGTGGTATTTGGATGATATTGTGATGTGAAGGTTCCTTATATCTAGAAAGATGATCTGCTGACCGTGCTGTTTAAATACTTTGCGGACACTGGATCACTTCTAGAATAAGCCCAGGAACACAAATGCATTGCAGACCTGTACCAGCAGAGTAGGCATGGAAATTCTATATGATGTCTAATCTCTGTTATCTTACACATATATGTGGCTCTGGGGGGTTTAGCTGCTTGTGATTAGAAGGTCGTCTCATGGTTAACAGAGTTGGTTAACTGTTGGGCTCCTGAACTAGGCTCCTAAGCCCTGACTGACCCTGTTTTCTCAATGGTTCACTTTGGATTAATGTGTCTGCTGACAAATGAATGTTTAACGTATGCATGTATGCTTTGGTGCATCACAGACCGGCACTTGCTTCAGTGTTGGAGTGTCTCTGCTTCATAATCGTGTTGCTTTGCTCACATTCGAGACCCTGCATCGTTGAACTCTGATTGTTGCTCTGAACTTAACCTTTGGTCCAAACTCATTATGGAATTCTCTGTTGGGCATGAGGGCTTGTGGGTCTTCAGTTGCAAGGCTTCTAAACTTAGATTCAACATTCAAGGTCTTTATTTTAGTTTTGGAATGATGGCATATTCAGCACACATGGTTACAAAATAACTAAAGACAGCGCAGAACGGTACAGACAGTGTAAAACAACACAGTGCAAATTAGAACAGATAGATCAGGGCTATTCAAATCCCGGTCCTCAAGGGCTGAGCTGATTTTCCAGCCTTCCTTTACCTGTGAGCTGGTATGAAGCCTCTATGGCCAATCAGAATTAGTAAGTATTAAACCAACAACCTAGGAGCATTGAAAATAAGGCCTGGATTTGGATTCGAGGACCAGATTTGAAGATCCCTAAGATAGATCAACACAGTAAAAAAAAAACAGTACAAAAACAAGACAGTATTCTGATTTAGTGACTGATAAAGTGCAGTAATAGTGCAGTGTGGTTGCAGTGCGGTTGTTGGAAATGTCAGTATCTTGGAGAAGGAAGTGATTCTTCAATTTGGTACTCAGTGTTCTGGTGGTACAAACCCCCCAAATTCCAAGTTATTATGGGCTTGCCTCCCTGCAAACATACTTTTTATAAAGTTTTTTGTAAGAGTATTATTTACTCATTGCTCTATATGTCTGCCGCAGATTACCATCCAGAGGGACAGCGGGCTGGACGTGAGCTCCCCCAAGCACGGCAAGGTCGACCCCAGAAATGCCCCCCACGTCGGAGGGAACCAGTGGGCGGGAGGAACAGGTTGGTAGACTCCCCACACAGCTTGTTCCATAAGGCGAAATCGGACGGGATGAGTTTTTCCTGTGGATGGAATGTAATTAAAGCAAATCATTTTAATCCAGTCCTAATCTGCCGTGTCTGTCATTATTGTATTCCCCAGAATCAAAATTCAGGAGCATGTTCCCAGGTTCCCTGTATTTCAGGAGCATGAACCTCCTTTGGTTGTCCAGTCTAGGTGATGAGGTCATACCTGTGAAAGCACACCTCTTTTTTGTAACGGGAAACAGCATTTACTCACTAAAAATAGAGCTTCACTGGGTACTCAGCTTTCCACATAAACGTCAACCTACACCTACAGCCTCTGCAAGGCTTTGAGTAGGTGCGGAGTAGTGCAGCAGAACTGGGTACGCCGAAGTATGGTAAGAAAGAAAAGGATCTGGTTTATTGCGTTTGATCAGCATGTTAAAGCGATAGGTCATAAAAATTCTGTTGGCATTTGCTTTGTAACTGGTGTTAATGCCTCCCTATCTCTGGCTGGCTCGGACCGGCCATCAAGAAGTTCTGGAATTTTCCCGGTGGGCCGGTCTTGTGAGGGCTGGTCTATCTTCCCCAACCCCGGCACGATACAGCCTACAGTACATACCAGAGGCGCCAAACCTGTCCGTCGACCTCGGCATGTTTCCAGGTCGACAGTAGGAGATGATTAACGGATAACGGTTGATTGTGATCGGCAAAATATACACCACCCCCACCCCCACCCCCCTCGGTCAATTCCTGAGCTGCCGGTCTACCCCTCATCTAAATTCGGGAAATTGCACATATTTCTTATCCCATCTGTATCAGATAGTCAAACTACATATCAAACAACCCTGGTTAAAATTAATCCCATCTGAATAGGTCTATCTTCTAAATTATTTTGCAAATTCTCTTTGCAAAATAAGATTTTATATGATTTATCATTTATTACAGGATGTCAGAAGTTTTATTTTTTAAATAATCTATAATTTGTAATCTATAATTATATTTCATTGGCTCACTTCTGCTGCACTTCCTTTGTTCTCCTGCAGGGGGCAGAGACACGGCGGGGCTCGGGGGGATGGGTGGCCCTTACCGCCTGGATGCCGGCCACACGGTGTTCCAGGTGTCAGAGGCCGAGAAGGACGCTGTTCCGGAGGAGGTGAAGAGGGCGGCCCGAGAGATGGCGCAAAAGGCTTTTAAAGAAAGGTACCAGCTCCATGAACACCTCAGTCATTCGACAGCTACTTTTATCCAGAGCGACTTACAATTGAAGGGGCTGGAGCCTTTGGGGATTAAGGGCCCAATGGTAAAATCACTCTGTCGACACTGCTGTTGGACCCGGGGACCTTCCGATCATAGGCACGGCCACATGACCCGCTGAACCGCACATTACCTCCATATTAATTGTGTCTCCCAGTGCAGGCCATGGATACATCTGCATTCCAAATCCCATATCACGGTTTCCCATTAAGTATCAGTGGGATGCTGGATCTTCGCGTTATGAAAACATTGCCAGCTGTCAAGCACCCTGGGCGGCACCCGCGGGGGCGGCACTCGTGGGGGCCTCGCGATGCAGGTTATTATGGCTGCCCTCCTGGCAAACGGAGGGGAGATTCGGGTTCGCGCTGAAGCCGTTTACGGCCTCGCCGCATGCAGAAATGCCAAGCATGCACTGGGCCGGCCGAGATGAATGCCATAATTCACAAGGCGGGCTGCGTGACTTTGGGGCCCAGGGACGAGCGTCAGAGTGCCCCCTCTGACCCGCCATGAAGGCGGCCTCTGTTCCCCAGCCGAGGCGCCCGGGCGACTCCTCCACCCCAAAACCGGCCACATTATCCCATCCCCCGCCGCCCCGCACTGCTTCACCTGCTCTGTTTGCTGCCAGGGCCCCTCTTCTGAAGCCTCTTTTCCCCATCCCTCTCCCTGCTGTCTGTCTGTCTGTCTGTCTTGGGTACCGTCTGTTACCATGTGACGCAAATGGCCGTCGGCCAAGATGACTCTGCTTCACCGTGACCGGAAATCTACAAATGCCGGCTTATTCGAGGGATGTCCCCTTAAGATGTGTGTAGAAAATAAACCAGTAGGATCTGATTCGATCAGATTAGATGAACTTTATTGATCCCAGGGGGATTTCCTGCGCACATGTCAGTAATACATACACATTAGTCCAAAACAAACAAAGATTGCAAACAAGCAAATATAGAGTAACAAGTATGCATCACACAAACAGAATTCTGAAAAACTGGAAATGTATATTATTCTACATCCTTCAACAGAGTTGAATGCAGAAGTTGGAGACTGAAGCCGTCACTTGTTTCACTGGATTGTACATTTCTCCGTTACATTGTGCTGTTAGCGGATGTTAACGCTGAGTTCATGCTAGCGTGATGTTTGTCATGTCGCTCATCTCAGTCATGCTTCCTTCCATCTTTAGATCGATGTCATCGATAGGGGACACGCAAGGAAGCGTTTTTTTTTTTTATCTGCCTTCGGTGTGTGTCCACCCGCTTCTCTACAGACAGTCGCTAACAGCTACAATAACCACCTGCTTTCTTCATTTGTGCAGCCTGGTTTTCAGCTCAGCGATGTCAGTAAGCCCCCTTTCATTCCTACTGAGACAGCGGAGCACAATAAGGGTCCCGGAGTCAGAACAGGAAGGCCACAGAGGAGGGGAATGAGGGCTCTGTCACACTTTATTTTGTTAGCTGGTTCTCTAACTCATATACAGTTACCACCTGCAGATTGGCTAATTCACCTGAAGCCAAGCAGGTGTGAGCCTGGCCATACTTGGATGGGAAGCCAGCTAGGAAGGCCGGGTTGCAGTTGGAACAGGTTAGCCCATCCCGTGCTCAGTGTGGATCTTAATACCGCAGTGCAGTGATGGGGACACTGTGCTGTAACAATGGTACTGTCCTTCGGATGAGACGTAAGACCAAGGCCCTGACTGTCTGAGGTCATAAAAGATCACTGCGCATCTTTCAGGAGAGCAGGGGTGGTACCCTATTGCCCTGCCTAAATTGCCCACTATAGCCCTTTCAAATATGGCCTCCTGGTCATTCCCTAAATCAGTGAATTCTGTCCTGCCCCTTCACCAGGTTAGCTACAGTGCGGTGAGTTTACTGGTGCAGAATGGCTGCCGTCATATCATCCAGGTGAGGGCTCAACATGTGGATGAAGTGACTCCCCATTGCTTCTGTAAAGTGCTTTGGGTATTTTGAAAAGAGCCAGATATAAGGCAGTATTATGGACTGAATGATGTAGCTTTGCTGTTTTGGAGAGGTGAAAATTGCGACTGTTAGACCTGCTCTGTTACCTGTCTCTGTGTCCTGTGAACCAAAGCCAACCAACATTGCGACACCTACCCAAATTTGCCAGGCCGCCCTGGACACCCTGCCCAGCTTCCTGTGCAGTAGGGGGCACGGATATCCGGGCAGTTTTAGGGGGCCCAGTAATATACAGGGGTCTTGAACACATAAAATTGAGGTTCAGCTGCTGGTATTTTTAATCTCCAGGAGGGCATCCTGGGGAGGCAATCTTACCAGGGGGGGCAAGGTGAATTTTTGTCAAGAGGCCTAGAATTCCTAGCTATGGCCCACATAACAGCCTACACCAAAGTACCTATTGTTTGCCTCATTTGCCTTCCCATATTTACTTCATGTAACAGCATAAAAAGCTCAATCGCTTGAGAGCAAATATCTTTTGAAAATAAAGTAGCAATGTAGTGACAGATTCCACCCACCTCTGAAGCAGCTTGACGCACTCTGATTCACATGTGTCAGTTCAGAAATAATCCACGGCACCATCAGCGATATAGGTATGGTGCAGTTTAACTTCCACCCATGTTTATCCAGATTATGGCTGCCAGTGGAGTAGAGAGGAGATTATTCCATCTGCTCTTGGATTCGAAGATTCCAAGAACTTAATAAATAACAAGTAAAACACAAAATTGTCATTTGATTCTTTTATACAAAGTCACTTGCAAGGCATAAACTCTAAGTGTCCAATTGTAAATGTTTGCTTGTAAGTGTCCACTCGTAAGTGTTTCCTTGTAAGTGTCCACTCGTAAGTGTTTGCTTGTAATGTTTGCTTGTAAGTGTCCACTCGTAAGTGTTTGCTTGTAAGTGTCCACTCGTAAGTGTCCACTTGTATGTGTTTGCTTGTAATGTTTGCTTGTAAGTGTCCACTCGTAAGTGTCCACTTGTATGTGTTTGCTTGTAAGTGTCCACTAAGAAATACATAATGACCAGCTGAACATTCTCTTGACTAATGGGATCATTCTCGTGTCACGGAAACTGGCATTGGGATCAGATATTTTCTTCCAGCATGGCAGTCAGGTTTCACAGACCAGCAGTATGAAGGGTGTCTGACCCGGACACTAAGTCATTCGCTGTTTTGTTCCCTTCATGCTATGTAGGCTGAAGGAGATCCAGATGAGTGAGTACGACGCAGCCACATACGAGCGCTTCTCGGGGGCGGTCCGGCGGCAAGTCCAGTCTTTGCGAATCATCTTGGACAATCTGCAGGTATTACTTCAGTGCAACCGCCAGGGCTGCTGTGGTAAACCGCCTTGCATGGAGAACAGTTCCTCCCTCGCGGTGAAAGCTGTCACATTTCACAACTTGCCATTCTTGGCTGTTCCCAACCCTGATTACACATGCTTGGTTCAACTTTTCACCCAAAGAAGCTTCCTGCGACCTCTGTAGAGGAAGGGCATGGTTAGATGTGTCATGTGTTCAGTCGTTGTGACTCAGTGGCACGCTGGACTATATTGTGGAGAGAGTTAACTGGAAGAAGCTAGTTGAGTTGAACAGGGGAAGCAGGGAGTGCGCACACTGTCACTGCAGGGGAAGCAGGGAGTGCGCACACTGTCACTGCAGGGGAAGCAGGGAGTGCGCACACTGTCACTGCAGGGGAAGCAGGGAATGCGCACACTGTCACTGCAGGGGAAGCAGGGAATGCGCACACTGTCACTGCAGGGGAAGCAGGTGCTGCTTCTGGCAGGAATGGTGTCTAGCTGAAAGTTGATCATGTTTGTGATGCATGCTGGCATGCAGGCTTGTGCCATGGAGCAGCCTGTCTGGTCCCCTTCGCTTCTTATGCCAGACCTAAAACTTTACAAGCATTTCATCAGAACAAAGCATTCACATCCCTTCAACATTCACATCCCTTCAACATTCACATCCCTTCAACATTCACATCCCTTCAACATTCACATCCCTCCATGCTCATATGTGGCTCAGAGAGACGCTGCTGTCCAAATATATGCCAACTCGGGGCTTTTTTTTGACTCATTTCCATCTAGACCGTGAAAAGATATGACTTCACCTCCACACCTGAGCCTGATTAGCTTTGAAGACTGAGCGCTAGACTCCTCCGCAGGGGAAAACACCAACAACAACAGTGGGAGATTGTTTAACACGGAATGCGTCATAACACCAAAAACCCAGAACGCTTCATGCTTTCGTAAGAGTGTTGATCTGTAATCCGTTCACTTACTTTACTGCTGTGGTAGCAGCCAAGACTACACACCTACTTCAACCACACAAAAGAGGGTAAATTGTTGGAGGATGGGTGGGGGGGGGGCGGGCTTAACCCCCACCAAATAATCACAACATGGGTAGAGACCTGAACCACCCCCCCAATGTTCAACCCAAAGTTACGCCCTTGCCCATACACATATACACCGTGGAGTATTGTACTTCTGAGCACTACTGGGGGCGAAGTAAAATTAGACATAACTTATGTACAGTTAAATTTGTGAGTCAAGTCATTTCCCTCTATGATGCACTATAACAGGAAGGAAGTGACATCATGCCAGTGGGCCTTTCTTGTAATTACTTCTGAAATTGTAACTTCAGTCCTCATACTTCATCCTGAAATAGTACTATAAAATTCTTTAACCTTTAAACATACAACAACATGCCTAAGACGTGGCTAGTGAGTTTTTTTGTTTGTGTTTTTGCATGTCCAGACACTAACACCTCACCCTTTGTTATGCAAAACCTGTGAGCTTTAGGTAGCCTATGGTTGAATCACTTTGCTTTTGGTCTGTTTATTTTTAGCTGTAAAAGGGGCGTATACTACGTAAGTGTAAACATGGAACTGTGTGATAATGTAGATGGCTACAGTGCTGAGAAATGGCTATATATAGTGTAACCTCAGCAGAATAGTGAAAGAATAGTATGTTTTTCAGTTCATTTTTCATGTTCTAATTTTATGAGAAATAGGGGACAAAAACTTCACACTATCTTCCCTTTTGTCATTCTTTGCAGTTCTTGTGTCGATCTTGTGCCAAAATTGCCATTTTAAGTTGTTAAGTAGCTCATGAGGGTATATAACTATAATAATATATATGCATGTAGCAGCTTTTACTGTACATCAGTGCTGTAAAGGAAATCTTTGTTTTGAAAGGGGATACTTCATTAGATTTTTTTTGTTCTGTCCATCCAACCTTCTTCTATAACATAAGAGTACTTCCCCAGTAGAGAATGAGTGTGACTCTGAAGCCTTTCCCAGGCAGCTCCGAGCACACAGCTTGGGCCGACCTCGGTGGGCTGCCAGGCCCGTGCAGGGCGCTCACACACGCACACTTACACACGCACACACTCACACACGCACACACTCTCACATGCACACACTCTCACGCGCACACACTCTCACGCGCACACACTCACACACGCACACACTCACACACGCACACACTCACACATGCAGTCACTCACGCACACACACCGCTGTGGCTCAGTGTAATGAGACCCCGCTCAACTCACTGGGTTTGGCCTTTGCCCCAGGATGGTCTTGGAGAAGCAGTCATGGGAAATGGATGAAATAGTGTCTCGTGTTTGCTATTTGCTCATGCTAATGATGCTTCCAATGTGTCGGGCTTGCAGGCCAAGGGTAAGGAGAGACAGTGGCTCAAAAACCAGGCTTTGGGAGAACTGGATGATGCAAAGATCATTGATGGCCTGACGGGCGAGAAGGCCGTCTACAAACGGCGGGGAGAGCTGGACCCCGAGGTGAGCGACACGCTCATAGCGGTTAGTCATGTGATCAAAGACCAGAAAGTGCAGCTGGCTGACGTGTGTAACAGTGTTTGTCTGCCAAACCCCATGTGTGTGTGTCTTTGCTCGGACCCAGGTTTCGGGAATCTCCTATATGAATAAATATTGCATGTATGTTTAATCTGTGTTTCTGTTTTACTGCATTGTCCACAGTACACTCCAGGCATTGTGTTGAATGTTGAAAAATTTGCTAATGCTTTAGATCGCCTAGAGACCAAAAGTAGAGAGTTTCCTGAAAACACATTGCCTCGCAATGCCTGATAGGCCCAGCCACTTGCCAGTTTTTTGAAGTAAAGCCCAAAGGGGAGAAATTTGGAACAAAAATTGGAATTGTGTGTTTGGATTAAGTCATCTTGCGATCGTCTGCTTTGCATTAACTGTAGAAACAAATATCAGTTTTTGTGCTGCGATGATACAAATTGCAAAGCTGAATTTGTTTAATTATCAAAGAATAATTATGTCACGGTAGATTCCATTGAACGAAACCTGCAAATTCAATACCTGCCAAGGCTTTGATCAGCCTTTAATAAGAGCCAGTCAGGATAAGCCCGTCCTTTAGGATGAATGATTTGCTTTGATGTGCTCACATACCTGCCATTCTTGCCCCCCCTCTTGCGTGGTTCAGTTCTTCTCTCTGGGGAGATTACAGATGTTTGCTGGCTGCTATGCCGGCTGACTGTGGCACAAGCGGCACTTTTAAACCCGGCTCGTGATTAAACAGGGCATCCCAAACTGTCCTAAGAGAGCCGCAAGGCTGGGCTTTCAGCGCTGAGAGGCATCATTCTGCCGCATGCCTCTGCAGGCCTGTCTGATCCAGTTACATCCACCTCACCTGTGTCACCAGGCCTCCTCCGGGAGGGGTGGAGTCTTACAGCCAAAATACGCTACGATGGGTTTATTAACAAACCGCAAGTTCCATAAGTAGTATAGTTCCTTTATAATGGTATATTAATACTGAAATTAAACATAATTTTGCAAGAGAATTTCATACTCTTTAGAGAAGTTGTTTATTCCAATTACTACCCAGTTTGAGTACTTTTAAATAGTACTGCTGAGTGCAGATTGATTTGTGTGTCGGATCATGTGTATGTGCATGTCTACCCTGATTAGCAGCTATCTGTGATTCACCATGTTTCCTTATATTGGCCACAGCCCTACTCATTGTCTGACTGTTTTCTGTTACTCTTTGCATACTCGGTATCTGGTGTGTGCTTGTGTTACTCTTTGCATACTCGGTATCTGGTGTGTGCTTGTGTTACTCTTTGCATACTCGGTGTCTGGTGTGTGCTTGTGTTACTCTTTGCATACTCGGTATCTGGTGTGTGCTTGTATTACTCTTTGCATACTCGGTATCTGACTGCATATGTGCTGCGTGTCTGTATACAAATGTGTACTTGATCATCTGCACTTGTATTAGTCAGTGTTACTCGTGTCTGACCGTATGCCTGCTTGACCTTGTGTGCTTATGTTACTCAGTGTTACTCGTGTCTGACCGTATGCCTGCTTGACCTTGTGTACTTATGTTACTCAGTGTTTCTCATGACTGACCGTATGCCTTCTTGACCTTATGTGCTTATATTACTCAGTGTTACTCGTGTCTGACTTATACCTTCTTGACCGCGTGTGCTTATGTTACTCATGTCTGACCGTATGTGTTCCTGACCGTGTGCGCTCTGTGTCCAGCTTGGCGCCCCCCAGCAGAAACCCAAGCGGCTCAGGCTCCTGGCCGACCTGTCAGGCAGCATGTACCGCTTCAACGGGGTCGACGGCCGCCTGGAACGTTCCATGGAGGCTGTGTGCATGGTGATGGAGGCCCTGGAGAGCTACGAGCACAGGTTCAAAGTGAGCGATGCCCCAATCCGCCTCCCACCCATGCCAGCTTCACTAGCGACGTGCCCCCTTGTGCATCTCTTCTGCATGCCACCCATATCATACTTTTTAAGGTCCCTGCCGAGAGGGACCAAATAGCAAACAAAAAGAGTCATGTTGCCATGGCAATAGTGCTGTTACTAAGCCCAGTCACATAAACAAAGTTGGGGACATCCCTGTTGAGGCGCTAAACCGCAAGATGATTTGCTGACGCAATATCCCCAAAACAGCAAGCATGTTTAGGAGAATCGCCATGGGGATGCCGTTAGCATGCTCTGCCAGAGGTGCTGACTCAGACCCGTGGTCCGCTGAGCAAAGGCCTGGTCTCCTATTCCCAGTTTGACCAGTCTCAGCCCCACTGACGTAACCACCGCAGCTGTAAAATGAATCACATTTCATTCTGGAGTTTCTGATGTAACCAGGAACAACGAAACAAAAAAGTAAACAGAGCAGACTGAACAAAAAAAAACTATTAAACAGAATAATAATATTGTAAACACAATAATAATAATAGTTTTCATTTGAAACTGTGCATTTCGGATACCCATTGCACAGTAAAATAAAAACAATTAAAACAAAATGAGGCTAAAAATTAGAAAAAGTCAAATGGCCTTAAGATTAAGCAGGCATAAGATTATGCAGGCATGATTTTCTTTAACATTTTAATAACATTTATCTTTTATATATTAAGACACACTTCCTGTCTTTAGAGAATATTACCAATAAATGTAGCTGGGGTGTTACAAGGTTCAGACTTATTCTATGGTGGCGCCTGATTCATACATAGATATGAATTTGTATTTGTGGAATGCAGAGGGAATATTCCCTCCAAGCCTGCCTCAAATGAAGGCCTGTTACTTCTGCGCCTTAGCTAAATAAAGGCCTGCCTCTAATCAAACCTGCCTCAGATGAAGGCCTGTTTCTTCTACGGCTTAGGTAAATAAAGGCCTGCCTCAGATGTAGGCCTGTTACTTCTGCACCTTAGGTAAATAAAGGCCTGCCTCTAATCCAAGCCTGCCTCAGATTAAGGCCTGTTTCTTCTACGGCTTAGGTAAATAAAAGCCCCGGCCGCTATGTGAGGAAATACGTCGTGTACTAAGATTTACAACATGCCTCAAGCTTCACACAGATCTGCCTTGCTCTTGCCCAGCATTACACGCCTGTAACTATGTCAGGAGGAGCTGTGGGAGGCAGGCCGCCCAGCTGTCAGGTGCTGTTCTGGACGCTCTCCAAACCGTCCCGTGAGTCAGTGTCCTGTTAGACTCCACACCCCCAAGCGTCGCTTCACTGCCCAGCCACCATAGCGGCGGGGGTGGGGGAAGGTGCCATTCTCTCATAAAGTTGTATAAACATGCATCTGACATCATACACCTGGCTAATCCCCCCCCGAGGCAAACGCTGTCTGCTGGGGTGTGTTACTGCCACCAACAGACACGCGTGCACAATGCCCTAGGAGGGTATCCCTGCTGGGGAGGGACTGCAAAATCTAAAATGTTTGCAAGAAAATGTACAGTAAAGGTCTTTAAAAGCTAATGAGGTGTAGCTGAAATACTGTATGTCTGTGATTTTTCAAAAACACAGTATTCTGTAGAAGCCCTACAAAAAAAAAACACTGCAGGTGTTTCTTGGTAATTTTCTGTCAATGCTGGGTGTTTTTGCTCTTGGATCAGCTCTGGGGGTGGGAGGGGGTGGTCAGTTTCACTCCCAATTATATATATATCTGTGTGCTCGAAGCAGAAGAAGAGATGTTGACCATGGATATTGGGGGAAACAGCAGCCCAGTGCCCAGTGTTCCTGCATGTCAGGGTACACATGGGAATGGCCAGTGAAGCATTGCTCTGTTTGTCATATTGTGTGGGATTTCTCATGGACACAGTTAAAGTCTTTGCGTAATCTGTTGCTTTCAGGGCAGAATGTCCCCTCACCTTCTCAAGGACGTCCGGTGTCTTATTCTTAGCCTGCTCCTCCGCCGCCTTGTCCTTACTCTTTATATCATTGTCCCAATGAAAGAAAAATTTGCCCCAGTTTTATATTTTTAGTCGATTGAAAGTTCCTCCGGGATTTATCTGAAGTGATACCAGCACATGCTTCTTTTCAGTGGGACCAGCTTCCCGCTACATGCCTTAGCTGCTGCTATGGTGTGTATATAATAGTATATTGTGTGTAAAGCACAGCTCTGGGTCTGGTGGTATAGTGTTGGAAATTTCATACAGGGTTTGAGATTATTTAACTTACTTTCCATAATGACCTCTGTCTTTCGCCCTGTCATTGATTTGTTGTAATTATTGTTGATGGGTGTTCCGTTTACCCGTTGCAGCCAATGGACTCGCTAATTTGTGTGGATGCTGAATCTGAATCATTGATCTAAGCCATATGTGGGAGTAAAAGGCATCCTTCCTGCTCCTTGGAGACTAGCAGAAATATTCATAGACTTTTTTTTAAATGTTCTTCTGATCTCTACACTTCATTGACATTATGCTTGACTTTGTTTTGAAAGTTCTCTGTTTTCCTTTTCCAACATTTGTTTGAAATTCATGATTAATATATCTTTGTTTCTGGCATTGCTATAAATGCGTGGTTACAGGTTGTAGTTTGTGTATGTTCTGAGTACTAATTCCTTCTTTAAACTCTTACTGTGAGTTTAGAGTAGCTGAATATCATTTGTCTGTTTCTGCAGACCGCAGCATTGGGTAGAGCTGTCTTAGGAATCGCATGACTAAAATTCGATAAGAAGCAGTGTTTTTGTATGAGTAGGACTTAACCCAGTGGTGTAAAATATGCCTTGTGTAGATGAAAGCAGATGTACATTACTTGTTAATACACTAATTTCTCACTAATACACAAATTTTCACTAAGATCTTGTAAGCACCGATAACCACAGAGGTATTTGTTGGCCTCTTCATTAATATTAAGCCTGATGTAATTTACTAAGCTGCAGCTCTGTGTCTGGGTTTGGCTCAGTGAACATTGTGGAAGATTCCATTCCTGATTATGTAAGATGGTACATCCTGTGTGGGAACAATTGAACATCTGGTCCCTAGCAGTTACAAAGATGCTTTGTATGGTGTACATTTTTGTATGTATAAACAGGGCTAAGATCTGCAAGTGTTATCTGTTACTCGGCTGGAAAAAATGTCTGCTTAATCGAAACTAATTTAAATCATAATTCCCTTTTTTGAAAATGAGAAAGGATAAAAAATCTTGTATTTCATTTTAATCTTCTGTGCTGGTATGTTCAACAGTATGACATTGTGGGCCATTCGGGTGACGGATTTGACATTGAGCTCATAAAAAGTGACAAGACCCCCAAGAATAATAAAGACAGACTGAAGGTGCTCAAGGTGAGTTTAAGCAAGAGCACTGGCCAAGTCTCTGAAAGCTTTACTGAGGAGTTTGTGTGTGTGTGTGTGTGTGTGTGTGTGTGTTTGTGTGTGTGTGTGTGTGTGTGTGTGTGTGTGCATGCATAAAGATATGCTAATCCGACATGTTCAAGCATGCATGCGTGTGTGTGTGTGCACGTGTCTGCACGTGTGTGTGTGTGCATGTGTATGTGCACACACACTCCTTGTTTCTGTGTAGTCTTTTTCATGTACAGCCAGGTAAAATCTAGACATTCCAAATTCTCCTAAGAGACATGTGCTCTCCTGCTTTGAGTTAAGCAAGGGGAGAGGTCTCTGAGCTGCCAAAGGTGATTATTTTTAGATAATAAAATAAATAATGAACTTTTCCATAAAATACAAATAAAACAATTAAACTCTGTTCCACTTTTACAGCAGGATATTTACAGATGAAGGTCAGTTTAGCTACAGAAGAGCACTGAGGCCTAGAAATGCAGGCCTCATTGTCGCTGTCATTAGCTCCATTCAGGGATCGATTATTTACTAACAGTGTCTTCCTGCCACCTCCCTGCGCTCCCCAGACCATGCATGCTCACTCTCAGTTCTGCATGAGTGGGGACTACACCCTCGAGGGCACGGAGCACGCCATCAAGGAGCTGTCCCGGGAGGAGGCCGACGAGCACTTCGTAATCGTCCTGAGCGACGCCAACCTGGAGCGCTACGGCATCAGGCCCGACCGCTTCGCCCAGGCACTAACGAGCGACCCACAGGTTAACGCCTTCGCTATCTTCATCGGGTCCCTGGGCGACCAGGCTGAGAGGTGAGCGACCCGTGCGGCCGGCCATTTTCATGGCGCGCCCGCGAAGACGCTAAATCTGCGTGAGGTTACAGCAGAATGTCAAAAATGCCATCAAAAGAAACAGGAAACTCTTTGGTTTTCTTCTTCGGAACGAGCCAATTACTGCGCTCCATGCAGCCCTTTTCCAGAAAGATGCTCAGGCATTGTTTAAAAGCTTATCTAAAATTACACCGCTCCTGATTTTCCGCTAGCTTAGCTCTCTCTTTTCAGCCAAAACAATGAGGAAAGCAGTGTTGAAACATAATGAGGCGTTTCTCAATCACTGCCATTCTTGACTTTCTGGGATTTGGCATTTTGAAAACAGATCTCTTGAAGGCTGTAAGTGCATTGCAGACATATTGTGACATCATCTTTTTGTATTTCTCAGTTTCACAAACTTTATCTTCCGATTGCTGACAATGTTATACTAACATCGGAGCGGTTGGGGGTAGCATTTCACAGTCCATATAATATGTTTAAAGCTGTGATCTTTGTCTTCTGGGGTAGCTGTGTCTTAACTGACACCTCTTTTTATACATATGTGTTGTTCTTAAAGGGAAAAATGACATTAATGAATGTGCTTTGTAGGGAGAGCGGCATTATGTCCCTGAACAGCCAGACTGACATGCAGCTTTCAGATCTTTTTCTTTAACAATGCATTGCTTCTGGCCTTCTGTCCCACAAAGGCACCTCTATGAATGACAGCCATTGTTTCCTCATTGAGAAGTTGGTAGGGGCCATGTGTGATGGGACATTTGCAATGGTAATGGAGTTTTTTCTGGCCTGGGGGGGGCGTTCTTTTCCATCGCTAGGCTCCAGAAAACCTTGCCGGCGGGACGGTCGTTCGTCGCCATGGATACAAAGGAGATCCCCCAGATCATGCAACAGATCTTCACTTCCACCATGCTGTCCAGCGCCTGAGAAGGCCCCGCCCCCGTCCTGCAGTCCTTGCTACCTCTAACTAAAGGCCACACCCACCGGTCGGCCACACCACCGCAGTATGAGTGACCTGCCTTGACGGATGAGCAGTAACCTCTGTCTGAATGCTCTTATGGAGAAGTCGTTCACCTGCCTTAGATGTTTTTCAGTTTATTAGGATTTTCATTGATGATACAGAATTGCCAGGTGTCACTGAAATTACTACCAGACCTAAATGAACAAAAATAGTTTAGTTCTCCAACTCTGTTTTGCAATATTAATTGAAATGTATTAAATTATATAATTTTCAAACCAATAGAAATTTACTTCTTGTGTTACTGATACATAAATGTGCATTCTTTTTCTGTACTGTGTAAATTTTGTCCAAATTTGTATAATTTCATTGTATGTACTTTAATATAAACAATACAAGCTGCAATCGATATTAAAAAATGTATCAGACGTTTAACAGCGAGTTTCTCACACCAATTCTCTCCTGTCAGCTCGCTCTGCTATGTGTTCATGAGACGCTGGTGGCCTTGTACATGCCTTGGATTAGCGCCTCTTTGCTAATGAGCGATTTCCAGTAGCGAGTGGGGGGGTTGGGTGGGGGCAGACTGGACCCCATACCACCGCGTGATGGAGGGACACATGTGCAGAAAGCAGGCTCGGGCTACTTTCCTGTCAGCAGACAGCGTGACTGGATCACGCCTCATCTGCGTCAACGGTTTGCGCTCGTAAATCTCTCACCCTGTCAAAAGAAAGCCAAGGAGAGTGCTATCTGACACTGAGTTCCTTACCCAGCCTGCGACACCCCCCCCCCCCCTCCCCAAAGAAAGTCTTGAGTTTTGTCACCGATTTGTCAGCACTGGCACTTTCTCTGGACGAGCCCGAGTGCAAATGTTGAGATGTGTGCCTGAAGGAGTTCGCTGTGTGTTGATTAAGTTCCAGGCCAGTCTGACGCGTAGACGACATGCCGCGCACAGAGAGACACAGGCAGTGCGGTTGCCAGCATTCAGCATTCCCTCCAAATTCTGTTTCTGCAGGCAGACATGGGGAAACAGATTCTGTTTTGCCATAATTGCATGTTTTTCCTCTTGTTCTAGATACGGACACAGACTAGCTGCTCTTCCCTGTCTGCTAAACTCATGCATCTCTCTGGTTTTCCCAGCGATGTTCTGCACTTCTTCTTTAGTCAACGAACTAGCGAGTGTGTCTGCTCCTTTAGTTCCTTCACCCTCCCGACGGCTCCGGGACAGTGTGACGCCTGGCTAGATGGCCCTTTTCCTCTCAAACCCAGCTCCCATTTCATGTCCCCTTCAACAACACATGGTGCTGCTGGGACGAAGCTTTCGGCCCATCTCTTGGGGGGTGTCTAAAGATGGCCGCCCGGCTCACGATCGGGGAAGACGTGACGGCAAGGTGACTCATAAAACACAGCAGCCATATTGTAGTCTGATTAATGAAGGGTGCATTCCCCGCGTGTGTGTGTGTGTGTGCGTGTGTGCGCGCACCTGCTTTAATAAGATGTGTTACCAGACATGGCACACTGATCGCATCGTGTTCCTACTCCTTACGGGGCCCCGTGGAAAGTTGCAACAGAAATATATGCATTAAATGCTGTTTTAAAGAAAAGGTTAATTGTATTTTGCACTGTAGATTATTTCAGTTTGTATGTACTACAGTGTTATAGTATCAGGTCTTTATTAATAAAAATGAAGTTAAAAATAGAAAAATAATTAGTTTAATGCGTTAATATGATTTTTTCTGCTCCTTATTCCCCTAATACAAAATCTTATGGTAAAGGACTGTATTGAATTTCACCACTACATTATCTATACAAATATTTTCCGATCACTGAGGAAAAACAGAAGCTCTGTTGTTCTTATATTTTAAGTTATTCAGAGTTGTTTGGTCCTTAGTGCTAGAAGATATGAGGCTCATTCTCACAAGGCAGTGAGTGAATACTGAAGAGGTCATTATGGAATATGTTACACAGAGGCACATAATTACTTTTTAAACTCAGATTTTCCATGTGCGGGATGGTCAAGGAGCAGAAAAATTGGACTGAATTTAACTGTCAGTCTTATAGCCAAAGAAGCATGAGGTCCATTTCATTACCACCAGCTTCATGAACCATCAGGGTTATAATTATATGGTAAGTAAAGCTAATGTGTACTCCACAGTACTCTCTGAAGTCAAAAGCAGTAAATATACACCCTTCTTTCGTTCCCCACCTTTCATCTTTCCTCTCTGAGCATATGTGGCTTTGAACCGTGCTCCAGAATGTTCAGTCCTGAGATCATTCTGAGGAGCATTCGCACGTTTTCGCAGCTGGAAATGGGGGAGCTGTGAATCCGCCGCGGGGCGGGTCAAGTCATTTCGGGTGCCTCTGACACCAGCGATCGTCACTGCGTCTAATGCGTTTGCCCGCATCTGCACATAAACGCCTACACACAAAGACTTCTGTCTCCCTGTTGTTACATAACACTGCCACACTTGTCAGGCCCGTAGAAAGGAATAAATATTGTTCTGAAAATTACATGTCTAAGTCTACAGAAGTGTTTACCACAGGGACTGGTAGGAAATAGCAAAAATACTTTGCTAATCGGAGACTGTTCCCTTCTATCTGGTTGCAACATTGAAAACATGCAATGTCTGTGATACACCATGTCTGACAGTAGGTAGCCGCATAGCCCCTTATTTGTAATGGACTGTAGTGTTCTGTCTTCTTTCATCCAGTTGTGTGTGAAGGACCAATCGATACCGGGTGAGTAAGAAGTAATAATGACAGAGTGTCGGTGCAGATGACAGGTTATGTGCCTCACTTAGGCTTCATCAGGTCCACTTGAAGAGCAAATCTCCCAGACTCACTCAGACCCTTTTTTGTTGTGTCTGAGACGAGATTGCCGATGACCTACATTCATCATACACTGTATGGACAGAAGTATTGGGACACCTGGCCATTATACCTACAGGAACTTTTATGACATTTTATTCTAAATCCACAGGCATCAATATGGAGTTGGTCCCCCCTTTGCAGTTATAACAGCTGCCACTCTTCTGGGGAGGCTGTCCACAAGATTCTGGAGTGTGTCTGTGGGAGTTTTTGCTCAGGCACTGATGTTGACCATGAAGGCCTGGCTTGAGATCTCCATTCTAGTTCATCCCAAATGTGTTCGTTGGAGTTGAGGGCTCTGTGCAGGCCAGTCAAGTTCTTCCGCATCAAACTCACCCTGGAACAAACATTTCCCACAAAGTTGGAAGCTAAACGTTGTCCAAAATATCTTGATATGCAAAAATTCCCACAGACACATTCCAAAATCTTGTGGAAAGCCTTCCCAGAAGAGTGGCAGCTGTTATGGTTGCCAGGGAGGGACCAACTCCATATTATTGCCTATGGATTTAGAATGGGATGGGATGTCATAAACATTTCCTGTGGGTGTAATGGCCTGGTGTCCCAATTCTTTGTCACAGTATTGGGAACCCAAACTCACTCAGCCCTGAAGAAAAGTGCATATTTCTGTCTCTGTTCTGGACTATTTTCTGGCTCTGAAATTCTGAATTCTTTGGTCCAAAGTGGAATCACAGTAAGGTGCCGACACTACTGTCGCGCCTCAGCACTAGTGCCAGATAGATGGGTGAGAGAATGTGCCGGAATGACCCGTCACCTCCTGGTCATCCGTCGTTAATAATTTCTGATTTATTTTGCGGACGAATGCAGAATCATGTCCTGCCGTCTTGAACTCTACTTATGGGCTTCTGCTCTGCTACCTGTGCTGCTGAACACCCACCCGTTGAGCTCCATCGAAGATGTTGGGCCATTGGCCGCTGGCCAGGAGGGGCGTGGCCCAGACTGTCCTATAGTCATATGGACAGATCTCCTCTGCATGTCTATGCGCTGAGAAACAAAGCCGTGCCGCCAGAAGACCTCAGATCGCAGGCGTGTGTCGTCAGAAAATGAAAATGGATCCCTCTCCCGGCAATGCACAGTAATTATGCCCCTCGTTATCCGCTCCCACCATGGGAGGTGTAATATTAACCCCCCCCCCCCCCAGATGTTGAACAGAGTGGATGTGGTTCATTGGTCGAAGCTCTTTTGAATAAAACAAAAACAGATTTGATTCGAAATATAAATGTATCACGGATTGATATGAGACTTGCTTATGGAAGAGGAAGGATGTAGATTCTGTCAGGTGATGGAATGCTGTAATAGTCATATGAACTTCACTTTGCACTGTGTAGGCACTTAAGTGTTGTGCAATTGAGTAATATTTACTTGAGTTCTACTATAGTGCAGTGACTGACAAACAAGACTTTTAAGACTTTACTCTACAACACATTTTAAATATAATTCTAAGTATCAAAGGTATTAAATATTAGTAACCAGGTACAGTGAATGGTAAGATAAACTAAGAATGTAAGTTAATTATTTTTTGAGATATTGTCTGGTTTGTACTATTAGTAATTTAATAATGGCTTGGGCTGGGAAATATAGTCATTTATTGATGTATTTTATCTAGTATGTATGATAGGTGCCCTGGTGGCCCAAAGGTAATTAATTATTAATTAAAACAAAGTTAACATCACAGTAATAAATTTGGGTTTTTCAGTGAAAACCATTAAGGAAAATTCCACTCCCACAGTTGCTTTACTAGTAATTCAACACCTGGGGGGAAAAAACAGCTGTGTGATTAGTCACTTCATTTAGGAGGTCCATCAGAACCAGGACATTTCTCTCCTGAAGAATGGTACTTTCTTACCCGGTTGCGCAGTGTTTCGTTTAATGGACTGCCCACTTTTGAACCAGGCAGCACTGAGAAAGCAGACAGGGTCCAAATCCAGCTGGAAGATGTCTCCTCTTCCGCCCTGGGCTTGGCGGCCCCCTACTCGCGGCCCCGCACCCAGCTGGACGAGCTTGTTTGGCTGACCTGCGTCTCCCCCAGCTGCCCACCAGCCTTTCACTAAAGGATTCTGCTACGTAAGTGTAATAGACTGTCACACTGCGTTCCTACAGTATGATAGTTGCTCCTATCGTGTGGTTTAGCCCCCACTGTCTGCTCCCATGTTATTCTGTGTAACAATCTTGCCCTGTAAAATCTGATTGGCACCTGAGCCAATCACAGCACAGAGAAATGAAATAATGTTTCTCCTGGACCCACAGTGCAACATTCACAACAGGGCAGAGAGTTTTTATAATTTACATTTTAATTTACTCTTAAACACACTTAAACATCTGGCTGGCTTTAGTGATTCCAGTGTCATTTTTTTTGCTTAAATTAGCATTTGATTCACTCTGAATTTTTGAGTATTATTTTAGCTGTCCCTGTTTGTCTGATGGGTGTATACTTTGGCAGGTTTAGGTTTGTGTTCCCATGCCTTAGAAGGACACCTCAGCTTCACCTTTCACATATTTGATAACGGAAAGCAGCAAGCTTTAAAACCGGACGGAGATTAATGAATCTGAAGCACATGCTTCATAAATAAAAAGGCCCGAAACGACGTGGAAACGTTTTGCCGCATATATTGCTCTTCTGTTTTCTCATTTGCTTTGAGATTTCCTCACAGTCAAAGTTAAACAGATAGTATGTCAAATCACCTGTAGTGACTGCCCATTGGCCGCTGGCTGGGAGGGACGTGGCCCTGCAATGGAGTGGTATCCTGTCTGCGATTTGCGATTTTGGCCGATTTTGGATGATG
>JABFEB020000001.1:42838531-42851639 GCA_019775895.2 Stomatorhinus ivindoensis | reverse complement strand
CTGCTCCGCCCCCCCCAAGGCCTCACAGCCCCACCAAGGCTCAGCCACAGTGACGACTTCTTCTCAGGGACGAGGTCCACCCATAAACATTGGCTTCCAGCAATTTGGTTGTGCCACAGAAGGCCACCAGTGAGGCGGAGCTCTCAGATCTCATTGGCTAATAAATCGTGGTTAATGGTGCTGTTGTTTCTCGAGGCAAAGCCCTTGTCGTCTTCCGTGACTGGGGGCATGAAGGCAGTCGCAAGCGGGAAAAGCCTGTGGCAGGCTTTGCGATACTCCTCCACCTGGAGAGGACAGCTTCCAAAGCCTCCGTCCAGCAAGGTCTCCATCACCTTAGTGCAAGACTAAAACAGGAGACAAGTCTATTCTCTGATTTCTTACATCTGCCGTCTTGTTTACTTTGACAAACACACAGACAAAGTGAAAGTGAAATTACCTTGACATTTCGGTCCAAGAGTTCATCGCCTAACCGTGTAGCTATAGCGAGGGCCTTCTCTTGCCTTGAGTTATCCAAGAAATACATCATCCTTGCACCTACGTCAACATCAATTTAAGACCAATTAAATACGATCATGCATAAAAGACATCAAAGTAAAAGTAAAACAATTCAACACTTTATAGAAGTGTACCTGAAAGGAGGCGTTCAACAGAGTTGGAATTGTCTTTTAGGAATCCGTCATTGAAGGTGTCGTAATTCTGGTTGCCAAAGATTTTCATCATTTCCGAAGATAGGACCTTATAGACGACTTCGTTAAGGTTGCTTTGATCGGAAACTACAAAGGGTAGGAATTGAGAATGCCATTTAATACTGTCAGCAAAGAAATTGGACTAATCATAAATTTATATAAAAAAAACTAACACCAAGCCAAAAACTATGAACGCGGTCTTCAAAATAGATGTTTAAATGTTAAAAAAAAGGAATGAGTGACTGAAAGACAGAAAGAAATGAAAAAAAGGAACGTACCAGCCTTAGAGAACCTAATCAAACATTCATGAAGCCAGGGGTGGTCTGGCTGAAGAGCGAAGGCTCTCTTTACAGACTGTAACATTAGAAGAAACTTTCCTGGAAGGAGGGGAAACACAGAGACACTTACTCCTCGATGCAGAAAGAAATCTCAGTTTTATCTTCTAACCTCTGCCTGCAGGTAAATCTCAGTTATTGACAGTATAACAAGCAGGCAGAGATCAATGTAAAGATCCTAATAAAATACTTTTTTACTTAAATCCATAAAAAGTACTAAATCAATTAAACTAACACACAAACTATATATAATCATACCTTTTCTGAGATAGATTTCAAAAGCTAAAAGATGTGTATCTATACAGTCAGCAACAAGGTTTTTCAGAGGTGTCAAGAACTTAATTGCCTCTTCTAAGGGATTTTCAACCTGCAGCAACGGGAAAAAGTGAGTAAGTTTAAGTTTAAACATTGATTTGAATGTAACAGCAGGACAGCACCGAAACAGACTCGAGTAAAGTCAAGTCAGAAAATGGCGAAATGCCGAAATTGGCACATCTACACGTCCGATGCGGCAGACGAATGGTTGCTATGGCGACGGGACACACGGGCTCTCTCTGCCCAGATGTGAGGATGGAGGGATCCCAGCGTCTCTCACGCGAGGCATCTCACCTTCTCCAGTTTCTCTGGCAGGAGCTCCTCCCTAGGTCCGCTGATCTCCTCCTCATCCTCATCCCTCCTCTTCTTCTGGTTCTTCTGCTGGCGCTCCTTCTCGGCGTGCCGACGTTCTTCTTCCAGCTTGGCCTTCTTCTGCGCTCTCCTCTGCTTGCTCAGTAGCTTCTTCAGCTCCTTGGCGGACAGGTTCTCTGTGCGTGCGAAGCGGGGAGGGAGCCAGTCGGGCCTCGAGCCGCCCTCCCGACCCCACCCACGTGCGGCCCCACACCACCGCGCGCGCGCTCACCTGCGTTCACCTCCTGCTGTTTGCTTTCGTCGGTCAGGGGGTGGTCGTGGAGCTTCAGGTAGATCTCTATGGCGCAGCGCGCGGCTTTGAAGTAGAAGGAATGCCTCCGCAAGACGTCCTCAAGCTTCAGGAGGTCCACGTAGGCCCGCAGAGTCATCTTTCTCATGCAGTATGTGTGAAAGTCAAACTGGTCATCAGTGATCTCAAAAAAGTGCTGTGGAGGACACAGAAGTCAGTCACCAGAGGTCGGCACGCTCAAAAACAATGAGGGCTTGCCACGGACTTCCAAAATGGCACAAAACTA
This sequence comes from Stomatorhinus ivindoensis, assembly GCA_019775895.2. Lineage (NCBI taxonomy): Eukaryota > Metazoa > Chordata > Actinopteri > Osteoglossiformes > Mormyridae > Stomatorhinus > Stomatorhinus ivindoensis. Next base: position 42,849,416 of record JABFEB020000001.1, on the reverse strand, counting down.
CTCATATGACAATGTCACCGCCGTCAAGAGCATGCAGTGGGGTTCTCCTCACGCATATGTGATTCCCACAGTTTCCAGGTGACTCTGGTGGCTTTAGTGCAGAAGATCTACTGCCATTATTCATACATGTATAGACTATTCATGTACTCACTTTGCAAAATCCATATTATTAATAATAGCAACGAATACATGCTGCACTGCACAAACTCCAATCTCAGCTATGCGCACTTACCCTCTCTATCTCGTGACATTTTTTTAGAGCATCCCCGTACTTTCCTAAATTCCGGTAGGCAGCAGCGCATTCCGTTTGGAACCACATGCATTGCATCTCATTGAGGTTCTCCATGGATGACGTCCCCTCCTGCACAACACACACACACACACACACACAACTTTCACTGACACAGCCTCTATAAACAAATCACTCATTTTGCCTTGTTAGTTTTAAAAGGCTGCGACAATTCTTTAATGGAAAATAAAATTTGTCTCAAACTCTGCTTAATGGGAAATGACTGCAGCATAGCCCACAAATCTGGAACCACACCTACCATATGAATGGCACTGAATGAGGAACCCTGCCCACTGACTCATCCACAGCCCCGCCCGCTGCCTCATCCACAGCCCCGCCCGCTGCCTCATCCACAGCCCCGCCCACTGCCTCATCCACAGCCCCGCCCACTGCTTCATCCACAGCCCCGCCCGTACCCGTGTGAATTTGGAGCACATGTCCTCGGCTTCCTTCACCATCCCGGCACGCAGCATGTACTTGGCACATTTGGAGTTGATGAAGCGGTCGGCCGTGTCCAGGGACTGTGCCTCATCCATCCATCGTGCTGCCTCCCGCAAATTCCCAGCATGCTGTGGGGGTGGGCAGGATGTACATACAGACACACACACACATCTGAATGCTGGTGCACATGCACTCAGCTCGGTGTGCTACACAAATCTTTACTGCAGTGTTTCCCAACCCGGTCCTTGGGGACCGGCAGACAGTCCACGTTTCTGCTCTCTCCCACTCTCCCGGCAGCAAAAAATGTGGCAGGAGGTTGGGAGGGAGCAAAAACATGGACCGTCTGGGGGTCCCTCATGACTGGGTTGGGAAACACTGCTTTACTGATTAGCTTCCTGGAGGGTTATGTCAAATAAACTCCAAATACAAAACTAACAACAGTGTTAAATTCACATTTTCAGCTGGATTGTCTGTCCAGTAAAGGCAGTGATCCATTTTTATAGCTATTAAAAATCACTGTTTTAACTATAAAGAATACTGTCGTATACTACTATAGTCATATATAGTAGTATTCTTTATAGTGGTATTACCTTTAATAGTATTTTTACAGCAGTAAGAGGGACAATTGTTGAATTGAAACTGGTATCTATTTGCTTGTTAATCTGTGTACTTTTAGTAGGACGTGTTTCGTAAGTATCAGGCTGTTGTAGGAGCTTGAAGACAAGAGTGACATGCAGCTGGGGGGGGTAGTTGCTCAAGTGCATTACAAGTTCGTTCAACAACTGACCCCAGTCTCCCCTGCAAAAGCTAAGTCAGAGACCAGAGACCAAAAGGTCACAGGTCAAAGTCCAACACAATTAAGTGCAATAACGTGTTCTGCTGTGGTAGGCCTCAAACAGATCCGGCAATTAAAATGACCTTGTAGATTTTGGCCTTGACGTAGAAGAGCTCAATGAGGGTGGGGGTGCTCTCGATGGCAGCGTTGACGTACTCCAGCGCCGCTGCCTTCCTGTCCATCCTGTCGAAGTGCTGAGCTAGGAAGTACTGGACCCAGAGGAGGGTGGTGGGTGGCTCCCCTTCAGTGTTTCCTGAAGCAGGGAGACGGGGCAGACAGTCGCTTCTTTCCCTCTCATCCAGCCACACCAATCAAGGTGCAACTGTGGAGCGATTATTTGTTAAGGCTGGGGAACTGCAGGATGCGTCACCCAGCAGGCATGTGGGAGGACGAGGGGTCGGCCGGTACTGTACCATTTGGACTGAACAAGCCACGCGTGCGGAGGGAGGCCTCATATCCAGTGACCAGCTCATGTATTACAGAAACCTGTTAAACGAAAGTGAAACAAAAGCGCTTATCACTATAGACACACTCAAACATTAACAGCAGAAGGAACACACACCAATTAACGTTTCAGTATATAATGATAAAATTTGCATTTACCTCCACACAGCTTTAAAGACTCCCTGAGAATTACTAGCAGTAGGAAACCCTGTCATTTAACATAATTAGTATATCAATGGATTTATGCATTAAAAAGCTAAACCCATCAATAATACTTCTATTTTTCTTAAGTGTATGACTACTGATAGTGAGCACAAATTTTGCTCTCCATACCCTTACTAGGGGTGTAACAACGCAATGTGGCAGGAAATCATTTATTAAAATTAACACTAGATGGCGAAATAGGCATAATCTCAGATTTGTTTTGAGATTTTATTTTTGCATTTTGCCCTGGAGTCTGCAGAATAAGAAAAAGGTTTTGTAAATGTACATGCCTAAAAATGAAAATAAGAACGATGACGTCTAAGTTTGTTTTCAGTCTCATCTTGTCAAATATATTGTGAGTGAATAAAACCGCGACTCCTGAATCATCTATTGAACAGAACTGTCAGTAGTCTGTATAGTTACACTCCTAAGTCCTGCAAAGCAAACAGTAACCATTTACACGGGTCATGCTGTAGGGTGACATGTTTGAAAAGAAAGAGCGAGGTCTTTGTTTTTGACATCATTCCATTTAGAATAAGACATCGAAAATTATTCAAACCACTACTTAGCTGGTTTGTATATCTGTTAGCTACACCCCATATACATAAATAACCATATATAATAATGCAACCCAACTACATTTGTGACAACAACCAATAAAAGCCAGGAAATATACAAGGGTATTAGCTGTCCATTTATCTAATATGGAGATTTCATAACAATAGTGAACATTCAATCCACCTAGCTAGTTATTAAGGCAGATCAACTTAAACATTAGCATGCGCCAATACAGCAGGGAAGCAAGCAAAAGTAAACTGACAGACTGACATCCTACACAATACATCATGGCACCTGATCATTTTATTCAAGTGGAAGGGAGTAGTTTCACTAGACAAGTTGGCATTCAAATGTACACACAAGCACAGAACTAAAAACAGTACTTCTGAATAATTTTCAGATCTTACCTTTCCGGGATCGTTGTAGAGAGACTTCAAGGTGGTAAACAATGGAGGACAGCCCTTGCTGAAATTTATTCTTAAGTACTTGTCAATTCTGTCCCTGAATATTTCGCCTGAAAAAAAAAACATATTTATCATAATTCAGTTGATGATCGTTAGGTCAATGCTAGGAAACATCCAGAGGAGCAGAAAAAGAAAAAATGTGACCTGTCAGGAAACTGAGCGGGAGTCTTTTCAAGGAGATGGCCTTTGGATGTCTGCTACTCACGTCTTCATAGATCTGTAATCTCTTCTCCATTGTGCCTGGACCCAGGGGAGATAAAGGTCATTGGTCACAGGAGGAAAACAAGTGGGGAATCTTCCCAACCAGTTCAATTTCTTAATGAATAGATAATATGCTTCCTTTTTGAATAAAAATGCATTACTAGCCCCTTACACAGAGAATGCGCCATTTTGATTTCTATTTTCAATTTCTGGTAATCACAATCAGATATTTCTGCTGCAGCATGCATGAAACATGGACGGCGAATTTTATCCAACACCTACAACATGCATCCCAGAGCATCAAAAATTCTATACCTGAAATGGAGGGGGAAAGCGAACAGGGACATTCTAACGTTCAGTTTACCACGATTCCGCGTCACGAAGATGTATAGATGTAAAGCATCATGCTCGATGGGTAATTCAGGAAGCAGGGAAATGTCTGTTAGCAACTTGCAGGAAAGTAGAAAGATTATTGCTCATGTAAATGAAAGGGTGCAGATAGTCTTCATTAAGGCTGAATTTATATTTCAGTCACAGACAAAAGCAGCACATATCATCTACATGACAACAGATGAGCGAGCTTCACATAAAACCTTAAGGTTGTGCATTTTCATTGCCGAAACTTCAGTCACTCATTAAGTCACTGCATGACCTTATACATCCAATTTCAACTGATCGAATGAATCAAATGTAGGTGCAAGGTGTTGGTATATGATCCATATGATACAGGAAGGAGAGAATAATCATTTTAAACATGCATTTAGACATCCTTTGCTGAAAAATGTGGGTATTTCCAGCAGTTTTCCAACCAATATTTTCAACCTTGTCTGACTCAAGATGAAGACAAGAGCGTAGGGGAACAGGACACACTCACGTGGCCGTAGAGCCTTCTCCAGTCCAGTGTAATATGACCAGTTCTCCGTGTTGCGGTCAATCAGATGTCTATAGACTCCTTCAGCCTCCGTCAGCTTACCCAATTTCTGCAGCATCTCACCTGAAGAATCATAAATACACAGCTTCCTGGAACATTTAGCAGGAAAGGTCCTGAAAGACTGAAAGATTTTAAAATACGCAGAATGTATATTCTCCTAATAATCTTACTTGCCTCTCTGGTAATGTAATTTAAAATGACATATTTCCAAATACCTGCATTAAAAGTAACAATACTAAGCTCTGGTAACAATCGAAATAAACAAAGACAACGAAAATTCACCAGTCCTGCATTCCGCATATGCCCCCAAATTATTGTGAATTTAACATAAGTTTTCATGAAACCCGTTATTAAAAGACTCACTCGTACCTTTGATCTCTTCTACCATAAGCTGATCACAAATTTGCTTCTCATATGTTTCAATATGTTTCAAGGACTCTTCAAACAAATTCGCCTCCCTCATTACTGCATTCTGGTATAGTAGCAACTCACTGTACTCATAGTCAATTTTATTAGGTGGAACCTGAAACAGAAGGAGTTACAATACGATGTTACCTCAGAAATCACTCAAGGGTGAAGAATTTAAATGAACGTATTCCCCCAAGTACTTAAATACCAAATTATATTGGCGGGGAAAGTGTTAAATAGCGTTCTTATGTAGATCCTTCTAGATGGTACAGCTGATAAGGTACTCTTATAAAATGTTATGAAGGATGCTATTTTTTAAAAAGCAGAAACTTTTTAAATTTAACATTTTCATTATGAAATGGGGAAAAACTGACAGCATTCAGTATCTGGCTGGAAAGGTCTCAAACCAAACCATCACAGAATTCTCTCTCAATAAATTGACATATCCAGCTTTACACAGGCCATGATAGTATTTTAGAAGAAATATTATTCTCTACAATCAGAATAAATCATGCAGATATAAAGCAAAGTGGCTTCTACTCTAATAACTATGCTGACCTATTTTACTAGCATGGTTAAAAATACAATAATAAATATCATTCGTAAATGAAGCAATAAATAAAAATAACACAAAATAATACCTTTGAAATTGTCCTACAGTTTATTACAGATTAATTGCCAATTAGATTCAAAACATCCCCCCCAAAGGCTCATCTGAGAGAATCGCTCAGACCTGCTGTGTTTTGCGGAATTCTTCTAACAGTCTTAAGGCTGTGTCATAATCCTTCAGTAGGTGGTAGGCAATGGCATAACCAATCCAGGAAGCTCTCTGCGTTGGCCGCAACTGCAGCAGTTGATACCTAGTTTCCTGAATGAGAGCAACGCAGATCCTTATTTCCTGCTTCGCAACCCTAAGACCATTCATGCAGAGCTCAGAAGCAAGTCCTGGCTTCACAGCGGGCGACCAATAACACAGAACTACATCATATTCTCACTATTCCCTGATGACTAAGAAATTGGTCAGACAAGCGAGAAGTTCTTATAAAACCTGAAGACTCAACCTGCTCTCTTTCCTAACAGTATCCCGACCTGCTTCTCATAGCTGAGTAACGTATCCGAATTATATAAAATACTCAAAAAGCCGTAAAAGCTACAATACTGAATATGCTTTAGAGATATGCAACAGTGCATGCTCTGGCAACATACCCTATAACCTTCGAGGTCCCTCATCTGGATTTGCAGCAAGGATAAGTCCCGCAGAATCTGCAGGTTGTCCTTATCGAGCTTCAAGGCATTGCGGTAGCACTTGATGGCCTCGTCGTACTTCTTGTCCGACCTCTGCAGGAGGCCATAGACGTGCCAGCCTGACAACTGATTAAGGAAACCTGTGGTGTTACACTGAGTGAACACGAGTGTGCACACATGGTTTCAGGACAGACAACTGCAGTGAAAAGATTTCCAGAGATTTTCCCAAGAATTATGGACCATCAATAGAGCTAAACGACTAGGTATCTCGCTCTAACCTCTCCACAACAATGCTGACTGTAGACTGGGCACCCACAAGACTAAGAGGAAGAGTGGTCTCATCCAAATATGATATATCACTCATTCAAGACCATAGGGCGAAGGGAATTGGAGGGCTGGCATAGTTTGGAGAAAGGCTACTCACACCTCCCAAGCTGGCAGGAGGAGAGAGAGGGGAGACCTGCAATAGGATTAACCACACATTCCATACGGAGTACTAAATTAGTACCACTATAAGGTTGATGATAGTCAGGGCAATTTTCTGAGCATAGCTAACAGACAGTGTTGCCCACCGTGCTGCTCAGGCACTTTCTCATTGAAACTGGGCTACAAATTTCTATTTGAAAAACAATAATCAGTAGTGGGCAACTTTTTGCGATCATCCAGATCAAGATGAGTTGCCCTTTGTCTCACCTTCTTACTCAAAAAGTTCCCCCCTGTATTATCATACAAACTCAGGATGCACGGATGGATCGCCTAGGGACCAGTTGATCAGCCAACTGTCTAAATGTGGGCAGCTTTATGAGTCGAACAATTAGTTTAGCAACTAATGAAACTTTTCTTTCAAAAGTTATCTATGGAGGAACTACCCCGAGAACATTTGGAACAAACAATTTACTTCGACACCTTCGGAGCCATTTTTATTTGAAAAGGTCATTTAAAATATTCTGCCTGCAGAAGGCCAAGTTCATTTAACACGTGTTAAAGAAATGTTTAGTCTGTTAATTACTATTAAACTAAGAAATCGAAATTGGGCAGGATCGGTATCATGTGCCAGGGCTTAACACAAACAAACAAACAAATACATTTTTAAAAATCGGTAATCAGGATTTGCCAAAAAAAAAAAAAAAAACGAAATCCGTGCATACCCAATGCTAACAATTAATAGCACTGGTGACGAAAACAATGATAAAAGCTATTTCCTAAGAGCCGGAAGGACCTGAGGTGAGCTAGTTAGCTAAACGTCAAATTGGGAAAGGAAAACAAACAGACAAAGGATACAAACGTGGCTTTTCAGATCATTTCGCAGACCCCGTCGCACAAACTCATAGGCTTCCTCTTTCTTCCCCAGGCAATTCAATGTAAGCCCTTTCATAGCTAAGGTCTCTGAAACACAAGAAATCCATGCTAAATTTTCACAGCAATTCAGCTGTTCTATAAAGCATACAATTTAATTAATATTACTAAAAGTGTCAGTGTTTTTTCTGTTTTACCTGCATGATATTTGAATACTTAAAGGGTAATTTCCTTAAGAGAATTATGTTTCCCCAAAATTTGGTCAAATTACATCTTATATTCCATGTTAATAAACTTATTTTAACCTTTCTTTTGCATTTCAGAATCACAAGTCTGAAGAACTACTACTTGTTAAGCTAACAATGCACCTGAACACTTCCTGTTCATCAATCCAATTTCCAAGTGTGGAATGACCATTCTAATAATTATGTCAGCATGACATTTACAACACCTGGATCTTAAAATCTAATTTTATCCAAGCTTTATGAGACTTTGCATACTGTCTAAGGGGTCCAGGGACCACGAATCAGGAATAAAAGACCCATATTCAGAGATCCTTTGGGAAACTCCTACTTAATAACAAAACTGCAGCTTACTGATGATACACAGCTAACGTAAAAATAGCTTCTTGCCGTAACAGTGACGTCACATTAATGCCGAGGTAAACTTCCATATAAAAACATTCACTGTACAATGCACCTCAATATTTAATTTAATCCTTTAAAAAGTGATGTTAGTCTTTTAATCACATTTCGCGGTGTACTAATAATCCCTAATAATAATCCCAGTTCTTAATAATGGACGTACCTCCATGTTCTGCAAATTTTGGATTGGTCAGGATCATCTTGCAGAACTTTAGGCCATTCTTGTATTGTTTCTGTTCGTAACATTTCTAAAGGGGGGGGGGGCAAAAAAAGCAAAAAAGCGTCTGAAAGTCATTGGGAGATTAAACAAAATCCCCCACCCAGCGTATCTTAAACAAACAAACAAAAACGTCAATCCATGTGAAGGGCAAGATCAGAGATTTGGGCGGCGGTTTAATGACCGATATTGAAAGAGACATAAAAACACGACTTCAATGGTGCAGGACACTTGGGACCACTTTGTGAGGAGGGGGGTCACCGCCTTTCGGGATTAGCGAGGAAACCTCAGTGGGAGGCCCGCGTTACACTCCCATTGCGTCCCCCCTCCTCAAGGTGCAGCAAAAAAACCCTTAAGTGTAGAAAAAAACAAACACTCACTTTCTTTACGCTACTGATGCATTTACACCCCCCTCCCCCGAATCCCCTCTCTATAATAATAGAGAGGAAAAGACAGGTCGATATCTCGGTAAGATACAGAGCAAGGCGCAAGAATACACCAAAGGCTGCCAATGTGGACCAACACTCAGAAAAAAAAGTTTATTAGCCGTTGCTGTACAATGCAACAAAATCAGCGACGGGGTTACAAAAGAGCACTTCATCATCAACATCCGAAGTGTTAAATAGCGCAGTTACCGCTGAAACCTCACCCCCGATCACCACCATAACATAGCGCATTGGCAATAATCAATAACTACGTTAATAAAGTTTATATCTAGCTATACGTCTTAATTGCCACAGAAACTGGCCCGACAGTGCGTGCGTCCAAGCCTTTGTGCTGCACACAACTCCTGACAGCCCCTTACACCCTCAACTATGGATACAAACTTCAGACTAAAACACGCAAAGAAACAAAATCCAAGACGCGGTTACTTTGGGAAATAACCACAAAAGAGTCTCGTAAAGAGCAAGCATGCGATCCCCTAAGGGCTAAAATAAGATGATCATCTAAGCTGGATATTTCACGAGTTTTTTCCCTGATTACTTCACTCCTGCATTTCTAACTTACCAGAATACGCTTAAAAAGGTTACTCTCCTTAGGAGGCAAATGGTTTGACGGCATGACACTGCAGCGCTACCACCGTAGCAGGGATCAGAACCGACGTTTCCCACTTTCACTTTATTTTTTGTTGTATCGATTGCACTAATTCATTGGCGTCTTTGCATTTATTTATTTTTTTGCTGGGCTGCACAGGCGTTTGACTCCGATCGCCAAGATGGCAGCCGGCGGAGCTGCACTAGTGAGTTTGCGCAGGCTTTCCTCCTTAAAGGGAGCACTGTGCACACGCCTCGCAGCCTTTGAGATGTAACACAACAGTCAGCTCTATGTATTATATATATATCTTACCCGTTGCCGTTTATAAATTACGCCAAATGAAAATTATCCATATATATATATATATATATGTGTGTGTGTGTGTTCATTGCATGTTATAATTATGATTACAATAATGATCCTGAAATATACTTACATGGAAATGGCAGTTTTCTTTATTATTACAAACGTGTTTGTTTCATCACTCAGTCAAAAATCAAATCTGTCCTTTGTTCACCTGTCATATGTTGTAATTTATCTGTTCTCATTGGTTGGCAGTTATGTAAACCTTGAGCTTATTTTCTGTTACCTTCAACATAAATTCTCATGCAGTTGCTTGGCTTGTCTAAATCACGTTTCCGTAGCAAAACCATCAACCTTGAAAAAGGCTCATTCGTACAGAAGATTTTGAATTACTGCGGTGTGGGACTCTGACAGTAACACGGACAGTGTAATAATTCTAATTTCATCACAGCGTTAATTTTCACAGGTTTTGTCCTATGCTTAAATCCAAATGACGGTTGATTTCAAAGTCAAGTGGAACCATTTGTTATTAAACTCTACAACAAGTGTATTATGCGGACCGATCATTCTTTTTAGATTGTCCTTTGTTAGCTACATTGTATGCATTTCTATCTCACGACCGGCAGGTGTCACAATTATCCCCGTAAACTACAAGTGAAACTTAGGATCCTACAGTCACACCGATTTACGCAACGTTTCAGTTTTATAGGTAGTATAGAGAATATTAAGTCGCCGATGAAATGAAATACACATAAAGTGCAAATACGTCCAATATGATTTATCTTATTGATAGCATGTGATTTGCAAATAATGTTGTCACTTCTCACAAAATATTATTAGGATATGAGATATTCTTATGAAGTCACAGTGTGATGTTTATGTTGTATTATAACCCTTTGTGCATTGCATGAAAGACATCCACGCGCCAGCTTGACAAACCAAAAATCAATTTTGTCTGATATGAATGCAGCCTACTGTGAAAATATGCCCCCTGGTGTAAATCCCAGCGTGAAACACGGATGGCCATGACGGGATTTGGTAATTCTCGACACTACAGACTGCAAGCACATACTGAACTTGCAAATGCCTTTTTTTCTTCGTAATTTCTTAGCAATTGAACGCACACTGTGCCACAGTTTTAAGGATCCAGTTGCCTAAAATAACCCCCTCTCCCAATTTCCACTCCAATTTACTATCATATTCAGGCGAGATCAACTATACTCGTAACTGGATAATTTTTTACGGGTTAATAATTTTTTATGTAACTATGCAATTTAGAATTTGTTTAAACAAAGAACAAGCATAACTATGGAACAAATTGATTTTTAAATGACAAAAACAAATTACTAAGCTGTATAAGCATCTTAGGT
>JABFEB020000001.1:42809424-42823903 GCA_019775895.2 Stomatorhinus ivindoensis | reverse complement strand
GGCGGCGCCGGGCGGGGGGGGGGGGGTTACCTGGCTGGTCTGCGTGAGCGGGTCTGTTACAGGCCCAGGCTGAGCTGCCGAGTGGGGTCACTCCAACCACGGGGGCGTAGGGGGGGGATTGAGATACAGAGCTGGAAAAGATGCCTTTCCACCGCTGGACTGGGGGATAGAAGAGCCAGTTAGACCAGGCGGAGAGAAGAGAGGCTGGTATGTGCTTGACCCACTAAAAGGCAGCCGAGGGAGCGGTCAGAATCAGCTGCTGCGGCAAAGTGACGGACTTCCACGCCCCTCTGACACACCGCAGGGGGAGAAAATCAGCCCAGTTCCCACAGGAGGGGCTCGGGAGACAGTGATGTTACAGAAGCCAGCTCAATGGAAATGAGCCCCCACAACAGCGCGCTCTTAAGCAGCATCTCGGGCCCCCGGAGCATATACCCCATTACCTCCTTGAAGCGCGATCGGCATTAGAGTCGGTTCGTTTTCTTTAAGTGTGTGACAGCCTTTCGATTTCAGATAAGACAACTGAAATACTATTGCTTGGCAGCCAAAACGCCACGCTGTCCTGATTTCCACCCCCCGCGGCATGCTGGGATAGCGCACATTCAGAGCCAGAGAGGAAGGAGAAGCACAGAAACGATAAACGCGGTGCTGCCCCTCAGTCTTTGGCACTACAATTGTTCCCACACTGAACACCCCCCTGTTCTGCTGTGATCTTCTACTGCAAATGTGCAAAGGCTTGTTTTGATTCAGCCACCTTCCGGAACAAAAAGGTTATTCTGAGCCGTCAGAGGAAGCCTCTGACCTACCTCAAACGATTAGCCTCAGCGCTGCTGCACAAAGTGAGTGTTTACAGCCTGCCACAGAAACAAGCGGCTCCTGACATTTAAACACAAGGCTGAATTTATTACACACCCTGAAGTTGAGACACTATTAAGTCCCTTCAGAGCAAATACAAGGTCTGTGCTCATTTCAAAACACATTTGAGGCATAACCAATCCCACAAGTCAAGCTTGAAATTTCACATTTTACACTGTTCATAAATCAAGAAGTATATTTAAGCCATTTATATGACGCGCAAACAGAGGCCAAAGACACACATAAGACTGATATTTCAGACCTGGCGAGCATATTAAATGGATTTAGAAAACTTATTTTGAGTTTTGTGAGATTTTGCGGATACAGCAGCAGCAGAAACGGTTGTAATTTTCTTCTACAGTTTGATTGCAGGGGGTAATTGCCATGATAAAAATGAGCCACTCACTGTAATTCATCCCCTGTCCACGAACGCTAATATGGGGATAAAACTACAACAGATCAGAAGCCCAGCAAAGCACAGGTGTTACAGGGCCAAGCGATTTAACAGCTCATCATCAGATTACAGCTCTGCTCTGTCCTACTAACCTATGACCCCATCGTGATGTATTGCTGAAACTCTAGCATGGTTGGTTAAACTTGTTCAGGAAAAGGGCTGAGAGATTCAAATTGTCATGACCCGCTTGTCAGAGCCTCCCGTGTGACACGCCCCCCTCGTTACCTAGTGTTTGCTTCCCAATGGAAACCAGCTGTCGTTGATTGTGTTCATGAGTTTTGGTTTCGTTTTGTCAGTATTTAGTCGGCGTCTCTGTGCTACCTGTCAGTCCGGTCATTGTAATGTCTTGTAGCGTTTACCCCGTAAGTCCTGCAAATAAACCCGTATTTTGGATATTTCTGGCTCCGATTGCCTTGTTTGCTCCGCGCTACTGACATTCAGGCACGCTGCAACCCGCGGTCGTGACACAAATATTTTAAAATGGCATTTTGTTTCAATAAATATTGATAATTAACAGAATATTATCCCTTTATTTCTAGGCTCCGTTTTAGATTCAAAATCCCTTAAAATTCATGAGAAATTGAATAATCTGAAACTTAAATTTGAGAAATAAATCTTACAGAAATAAACATTTCTGCTTAAGAGTAGCGTAAAGCTAGAAAAGGCATAACAGTAGTAGCTGCTGGGAATTTTCTCTGACTGCCTCGTGTCTCGTTCCAGGTCGAGTTTGACATTATTGGTGTCTGTGACTGCAAGTTCTTGCATTCTGTATGTTCTACCGTTTACTGAAGTTTCTCATTTTCTTATTGTTTAAATTTTATATGACGATAAACTGCTATATCGTTTGAAATATTGCCCAGTCCTATTTCGGACAAATGCAATCACATGTTGCACCCAACGTGCCACTCAGATGTGTGTCAGAAACATCAGTTGATCTCTGCACTCCTAAGACTCCTCAGAGGGAACAGAGGCTACCAGCAAATCCTTCAAAGTAGATCTTAATGCAGGTCCTGGCCTGGTTTACTACTTAGCCTCTCTAGATGAACACAGATCAGTGCATCATCACTACCCAGACCCAGGCTACACAGTCCAGACAGATATAAATACTTAACCTACTCTCTCCGTACTCTTAATACATGAAGCGTATCCTTGTAAGGTTCAGATCTCAGCACAAATTTGGGTGCATCCGTGTCTTAATGGTAAAACTGAGCACAGGCGTCAAAGAGTAGATTAGAACAAGGGCAGATGCGACCCAGGAGGGTGTTACACCGGGAACAGACCAGAGGACGAATTGTGCATGTTTGTTTTGTGCAGCTTTCCAGCAGAGTCCGGAGTACGTTGGGTGCCTTTTGCAGTAATCCTCTACGGCCTGCTCTACTTTGGGTTTTACCACACCACAATTACAGTCTACTTGCACAGCAGAACGTCCTCTCGGTTTACAATAGCAAAACGAACGCTAGCCATTCATTTTGCCCACAAATGCCACTTCATAGCCAAATCCCTGCCCGTGCAATGCTTCGCCGAAGCTTAAATACCTTGATATGAAAACGCCAGGCGTGTGATCTCACCTCGTTTACTGGCTCGGGGTTAACGCAGAGGTGTGAGACTGATCAGACTAAGCATGTAATTGGTAGGGTATGAAAGAATGCAAACGACTTGTTTTACATAATAAGGAAAAGGTCCCTTAAAACGCGTCGGGGATCCGGCGAAGGCGTCAAAATGGAATTCCACGACAAATTGGATCAAGGGAAAAGGGAGTGGTGATACACGGCAGGTGTTTGTGCAGAGCGCTGGAGTTTCTAGGTGTGTGTGGGGAGACGAGGCAGGTGTGTCATGGAGGTATGGAGTGTGTGGGCGTGTGCAGGAGGGCAGAGACGTTTCCTGACGTAGAAGTGCGCTGACGGCACTGCATACCTTGCTCCAGCCTATGGCACAGGGAGCGCTTGGCAGCCTCCACCTCAGGCCCAGGGTGGTCCAAAACCTGCCGGCACCACCGCAGTGGGCTGGGGGAACTCTCAGTCCAAAGCCGGGCCTTTGAGGGCACATAGAGCCTACAGGTCGCAGGGGAAACAGCAATATCACAACCAGTCTCAGCCATACCTCTATCATTGTCGGTCCAGATGTCATTTCCTCCCCTGAAAGGAAATGATGATCCTTCAGTTGTAGCTACGTTCCAGGAGGCACAAAATTTTGACCTTGACTGACTGTTCAGACCTTCAGCCAAACCTGATGAAGATGAAGGCTGGCGCTAGGACCCACCCAACTTTTACTTTTCCCCAAGATCAATATGTCACACAGAGCTGAAATCAAGTCAACCGTCTATATAGCGACAAGACGGCCAATGGTAGCTGGAGTCTGCGTCTAACAACATTAAGACGAGTAATTTCAGAATTGTTGGCCAATTAGTCAACCAGACAGATAACCAGCTCAGGAAAAAAAAATGTGAAGGCTGTGGAGCAAGTCAGTCATACACCCTTCAAGCAAGATTCTCCTGCAACTGACTAACAATGCTATTACATTCCAGACAATTCTAATATATATTTTTTTATTTAGAAGAAAATGTACTGTCATTTACTCTAATACCCACACTAAAGACAAACAGCCTGAGGTATTTCCCCAGGCTTGCCGTACCACAGCCACGAAGTTTCATCTCTTCATAAGGCATTAACCCCGTTTTCATGCCATGGGACCCAGCAAAACACATCAGGCATGAGGAAATGATTGAGGAAGAGAAAGCTTATACACCTACCAACGGCAGCCAAATAAATTTACATCCCCATCCAATTTCTGCATGACACCCATCTGTCACAGTAAACATACAGACAGCCACACTAAGGGCAATGAAATAACCATCAATTCATATGAACAGCATGTCTTGGGAACCCAAAGTATAGGAGGAAACCTACAAATAAAATTTACAAATTCATGGGAGCCAAATATGTCCCCACAACCCCGGAGCCCCCTTGACAACGTCAGCCTTTGAGCTACCAAGCCATGAAACTGTGACTTTGTCACTAACATTTGTTTTCTACAGAGGTGGAAAGTTCAGGTCCAGACAGTACAAATCCAGACCAAGGTTTTGTTTCTACCAACCAGTTGAGTGCTGTGTGACTTTAATTCTTTATTCTCAACTGGTTGGTTGAAACAAAACCTTGGTCTGGATTTGTACTTTCTGGACCCAAACGTCCCACTTCTGGTTTTCTATACAGCTCAAGAAAGTTGCATATAACAGTTTAGCTGTACCATTCCTATTACATTACATTGAGCCATATTAATTCCCAAAATCTGCAAACACCCAGCACAATCAAAACTAGATTTCCCTTTTTCCCTAAACCACAAACACGATTTAGCTGTGTATGTATCCATTATTCAGCGCACAGCTGTGCAAGTGAATCATACGCAGCAGGTTAATAATATTCAAATATCTAGAGCAACAGGATTCATGGACACATTACATGTGATTTTTCTGCTTATTCATCTGACCACTGAGCTTATCCATGTATATTCTTCTGAAGACAGATGTCTTAATTAAAAATAACCACAGTGTTATACATGGTGTCTTTACCAAAACTGCAATACCCTAAGCCAGGTGGCCGTAAGGTCTGGCCATTTTCACTCCCAGCATCACAAATGGGACTGCTGTGTCAGCAACTAGGTCTGCAACCTCGACGTTGACACGATTTACAAATTCAATTCCGAACATTTTTCCTTCAATGTTTGTCCCATTTCCCAGCTATATAAAGCTGCTCTTCCAGGTGTTTTGCATCTAAAGGGCTGTAAATTTGAAAATGATTTGATGTTGCCCTTAATGTATTTTTGAAAATGTTTCCATTTTTGCTGTTCATGGTCCAAAACGACAACCAAGGTAATTTTACAGTTGTCAAAATGACCAAGACCAACGGTCATTTGCCTAAGCTTGATGAACTAGACACACACAAATAAGAGTCAAACTTTCAACACAAAGAAAACCCATTAAGATGTTGTCCTATGTTAAGGTGCTCCAGGAGGATTGCAGATGTCAGGTACTTACTACAGAAACCTTTTAATCATAGCCATGAATCAGTAAAATATTTCAGTCAATGAAATGGTGTTTTTTTCCCATCTAAACAGGAATTTAAAGTGCATTATGGTCATTGCTACTTACACTGTAAAGTCAGCCTATTGGGGTTCTGTGGCGACCTGGGGTTATTCCATAAATAGCTGAGGCTAAAATAAATCAAGACAACTTTTCCTGAGAGGATCACGGGGTCAAATGACCACAACACACACACACGCACACCGTTACCCACGTTAAAACGCACGATATAAGTCCATTTCATGTAATATCGAAACATCCGTTTGTTGTGTAAAGTGGCAGTTCGTGTCAGCAAATGTAAAAGCATGCACAATAATTCCTAATAACGTAGAACCTAACAGCAACCCTAAGTATACCCAATATACGAGAATATTTCTAATTTTTCACTGCATTATATACGATGTACAAATGGGTTCACCTGCTGCATTCTGCAAGTCAGTAAAATATCGATCAGAAGATGACCCGCATCTCTATGGTAGTTTAAAGAATGAAAACACTGCATAGTGAAACGAGTATTTCAAATATAAATTACGTAATAAGCTTAGTAATTGTGTTACATTAACCATGAATACGAATTGTTAATTGTGGTAATCCCAAAATACGAGTGACCGTAACAGGTACATTAGATTTATGGGGCTTTATATTTGAAATATAGCATTTTTAACATCACCATGTTCTCTCATTTCTAGAAATCCCAGTGTAATCCAATTATTCCTGAAGCCACAATCTTTTTAGCCGAGGACATAAGGCTTAATAATAGGCTGCAATATTAACCAATGAGGTTCATTAACAATTAAATTAACTAGGGCAGACGGAGCATGCCTTTTGTCTATAATACAGGCCAATTGTGTAGCACCCGCTGCCCTATGAACAAAATTTAGCAGTGTTAAGGTTTATTATAAATGCAACAGACTGATTACAGGATTTTAAACACGAATCACAGCCAATGGATTAGAAAATGACATGCAATGAAATGCAATGTGTCCTAATAAAAAAGGGGTCTACAGTACCATGTATCGTCAGAGTCCCCATCACATGAGAATACAGATTGAAGGTCTAACAGATCGAGCTCTTCCAGGAGCGAGAGTCCGCCGTAGACACCTTCATCAACGGAGTGCGGCTGAAAGCAGGCGTACGCCTCCTCCGGGGCGCGGAAAGGTGCCGGTGCTGCGGAGCGCAGAAGGCTCGACACCGGGCTTGGCATGCAGTAAGCGGCCGGTAAATCGGGGCTGCCGCTCCCGTGCAGGCAGGCAGGTGTCGGCTGCAGGAGATGTGGGCTGCTGACGGCGCTCGCCCGAGTCCGCAGCTGCTCGTTTTGTCTCTCCAGCTTCCGCACCAGTTCTTGCAGCTTCTTCACTTCCAACTCAGCGTTTACGGTGTTATTGTTGCGATTCACGTCCGCCATAATATGATGGTTCAATATGGCAGCTTCCATTGGGGAAAATACACATGTATATGTATAATGAAAAAATATTGACAGAAGCCGATGTTTGTCGCCGACGCTGCCCTCGTGCCGCTCCCGTTCACCCCGTTTCCAGCATTACACTGAATTTAAAGCAAGCATTGGGATGCTGGTCCGGTCACGCCGTGAGTCCGCCTGTCTCCTCCCTCTGAGTGCAGCCGAAAGCCCGGCGCAGTGGCAGCCAAGCGGGCCGGAGTCTGCGAACGCCGCTGATTAGTGTCAGGTGAGACAGAGGCTTCAAAGGTACTAATTATGTAGAGCATAAAACAAAAGGCTAATCATTCCATACCGTCACCCCCCCCCCTAAAAATGCAAGCACGAAAACCAATTTAAATAAAGAGACAGTATATAATCTACAGGATCTGAAGTACTATTGGTGGAGTCAGTATTCAATTACCAAACACAAATTGTATGCCACACATTAAGAAAATGTTCCATATGCATTAAACTCTACTATTTTTATTTATTGAACAACGTACATTAAAGCGGTGTGTAAACAACACAAATAAGTAAAACAAGTATTTATTATATAGCTTGTTTTATAAATTATTTTCAATCATCAAACAATACAAATTTAATTTTTTTTCTAAGTCGAGTCCATTGTATTAGTAATATTTTCTATTTTCAGTGTAACGTAATAGAGTAAATGACACAAACAAAACTGTATTTAGAACTTAATTTTATTTTTTGATTGCTTGTTCCAGTAAGTACATCAAACCAAATGCATTTAACTTTTGCAATAAAAATGCCACAAGCAGCTTAAAGATTTAAGGAAATAAATGTTGCTTTGCAGAAGTGTAGTTTCT
This sequence comes from Stomatorhinus ivindoensis, assembly GCA_019775895.2. Classification (NCBI taxonomy): domain Eukaryota; kingdom Metazoa; phylum Chordata; class Actinopteri; order Osteoglossiformes; family Mormyridae; genus Stomatorhinus; species Stomatorhinus ivindoensis. The sequence continues at coordinate 42,816,251 of JABFEB020000001.1, read as the reverse complement.
GTTTGCAATAAAGATTTGAAAGTTTGAATAGAGATCCCTTTTTTACTGTAAGATTTCTTAGCCCCATGAAAATGCATAAAAAGGTGGGAAGAATAATAGATACAGTATAGTTCAATACACAATTCTCTTATCATGAATATAGAGCATACTGGCTAATGTTTTGCTAGTTTATATGCAGACTTCATCATTGCATCTTCACTCCCATGCAGCGATCGTCAAACTCAGCGCTGCCACTGTTCTGTAAAACAAACAATGGAGCACTTTGAACAGCTTTACCCTCCTGCTCATGAGACCCTGATCCAATCACACACCTTCCCACCTGCACTCAGGACACAATCTGTGCCGTAACTGATCATCAACCATCAGCACCGTCACTGTGCATCACTTTCACATATTAATGAAAGAAATGCCTCTATGGTTTATATACCCATTATTCTTTAATGCTAAGCTGTTTACCTCACTTTAGAATTGCACATGTGATGTACAGTCAAACTCATTGCACAGTACTAGTCAAAGCTGCACTGGTTACATGCACATTTTGCATAATTGTCCAACCTTTATGTCCAAAGTGACGTAAAACTGAGGCAAATCGCAGATTCTAAATGGACAAGCTGTCACAGCGTCGACTAGGCGTAAGTGCATCTAGGCTGAGCTTCCAGTGAAGGTCCAGGTACGAGTGTAAGCTGGACTGGAGCAGGAGATACACGACACATTCTAACTAAGCAACAACCTAATAAGAATATTCAATGACCTCATTTGCAAGTAGAAGATTCAGGAAATGTAAAGAGGCATCAGGCCTCAAGCTGGTTATTTTGCTAACCACCCACTGCACCATGAACAGCATATTCGTTTGTGATGCTCTTCGTAATGTTCCCTGTTTTGAAGGCCTTCACTGTGTGCCTGCAAAGTTTGAAAGCAGGACAAAGCCTGACTTGACTTGAGGGACTCCTACCTCTGGCCTTGCTGAAGCAGGACTCGCAGTGGACAGCGCGCCGGTAAACCCACATGGTGTCCCCAGCCTTCAGATGCCCCAGGGGGCCATTGCACACGTCACACTGGGCGGGAGAAAGAGGGCAAATTCATTTTCCGCTGCTCACACACTTTCAGAGGTGTTGCAGGAGGAATGGATACCCAAGGCGGACTGGCATTTGACAGGGACCCATGAATATGTACAATTATATAATGCATGGGGTGACGGGAGGGGACCCAGATATTGTGTCAGAGGACCCAGAATTTCTAAGTAAGCCCCTGCATGCATTTCACACACACATCTTCTGTTGGAACCTGACAAGACCAGGAGGAACTAAAGATGATCCCACTTCTATGCAAACATTTTACATTACTGCACTCCATCCACCCATCTATCTTCTATACCCGCTTTTCTTATGCAGGTCATGGGGGATTTTTAGTTGAACATTGGAAATATCTTTATGCTTATGTTGGATCTGAACATTTCGAGCCAGAGCCAGAAGTCAAGCCGGAAGTCTATATTGTTTTTCCAGATGAGTGTAAAGACCTTGAAGCAGGTTGCATGACAGTTTATCTGTATGTCGTTCAGGATCATCTTGGGCTCGGTGCTCATGGGTTTGCGGCAGGAAGAGCAGATGTCCTTCTCGAGTACAGTCCTGCAAGGAACACATGCAACCTTCACCTTGACACATGTTTGCTAAAAACCACTTATTACCATCTAAATAGGAATGCTTGATGTAAAATATATATTTATGTTACGAGCTTCTTTATCACTACAAATGGTCTAACCTTTCACTCCTTGTATACAGAGATTTAGATGTTGAGATTACATCATCCACAGGAAAATTCATTGTCCTGTCAAAGGCAAGGAAAGAGATGACATCAGCGTGACTGAGCATGACTGTTGTGTGAAAATAACCATCCACACATGCATCTTGCAGTCTAATCATGCAAAACTGAACAAGAAGATGGTTTTAACTATAGTGATACTCACCTGTTTGATGAATATGATGGTGAAGCATACAGACTAGAACGATCATAACTAAAAGGTATAAAAGTACCATCAATGAACGTGGTTGCCATAAAGTGACATGATATAACAAACAATGGCAAACTGTTTAATGATGCTCCCCTAAGATCTAATTACAAGAATTTTTGGTAATAATGCTTCATGCATCAAATTCTCTGCTCTCCCTTATTATAATTCTCCAATATCTTGGGGGTATATAATATTTGTTTCTCCCTCCAGAATCTTCTTAAGGATAAGGTAAAGAATATCTCTCTCTCTCTCTCTCTGGTTTGTAATTATATCTTTGTGGGGACTCTCCATTAATTTCTATGGGAAAGCTTTAATCCCAACATGATGACCTTAACCCCTACCCAGCCCTAACGTTAACCACCGGTAACCAAACAAAATAATGAGACTTTCAGCACTTTTGGTTTTTTGATTGCATTCCCTGATTTTTGTGGGGACTTGAAAAATAGACTGCACAACATCAGAATAGCAGGTTTTTATCATATTGTATGAGACATTTTTGTCCCCACAACGTAATATAAACAAAATCCCGTGTGTGATCACGTGTGTGTGTGTGTATACGCAGCGGTTTTCTGTATGCAACATGAAATTCCATATTGTAATATATGCAGACACACTATAGGTAATTCCAGATGTCTGCGAATAAAGATAATCTTACACACACAGAAGCCTAATCATGCAGAGATTTGTATCAAAATAAAAATATCATGGGCAGCTCAGGTACATATACACACACGCTGACCAACAGTTCACCTTAGATCAATGTAATCATGGGAAATCTGAGGTTTACCCATGAAGGGTTTTGTAACCATGCAATGTCAATCACTGTCTGATTATGTCTAATGGGAACAAAGAGCCAATGAGAAGTGATTTAAGGAAATCAGTAAATGATCATGTATGGTAGATTTACTCAGCATTGGTTTAGAATGCTTGTTTGCCCGATAATTGATCTGAGCTATAATTATGAATTTGTGCTCAAGAACTTTGCCTCTATTGGCTGAGATACAAGTCAATCATTCATATCAGGTGGCAGACCTACCTGGAGTCACTGTACGCGTTGTCAAAAGTAGTTGTTGTCACCCTTGTTGATGGTGAATAGTCACTGCTGCTGTAGGTTGTGAAGCTGGTCCTGATTTTAAGACACACATCCTTCATGTTTAATTTTTCCCCATGTGTAATGTCTCATGATTTTGAAAAAATACAGTTTTGTAAAACGTGTTTACCTGGTTGTGGGTGAGGTCACTTTTTCCAGAGTATTGATGTATGATCTAAGCATAATTGAAGCATGTTGTAAGAGACAAGCATTTAAAGTTTATTGACAGAGTATAACTTCTATTCTCAGAAGCTAGAAGATGTTTCCATAAATATATAAATCCTTCACTTAAACTGTGCTTTCGGTTTTCTCTCTAGTCAATATGCTGTGATTTTTTTTTGGTAAAAGCCGCACTATATTTCAAAATAAGAACACTGTAGTTCATGTGTTGGTTGCAGTTGCATTTTATTTTTTTATGAAATTAATTGCTCTATTCCTATACTAGCTATCCAGTTATATATGACACTCTATATAACAATGTCAGGGAATATAATTTATATTATAATGTTTGTAGCATCAATAGAACTTACTACATGTAAAAATAGATCACACGTTAAGTGATCGATATACTGCATCTTAATTTTACGGAATTAATACTGCCAAAATAAATAATGCATTCTCAATGGTGAGTAGCATTCTGGAGTTATCAAATCGACAAATAGCTAAACTAATAAGAAAGGACTGAAATCTGTCTGTGACTCCAGCACACAATAATCCCACAACTTTGGGTTTCAAACCTAATTTCTTGCATCATAAACATTTATAACAAACACTATTAAGCCAAAAAGTGGGGTAAACATTTTTTTTTCCTGGAGATTCGGGAATAAGCACTTCTGACACGATTCAGATGTACTGATCGGCACTTAGACATTGATTAATTAAGTACGGATTAAAAGAGTTGCGACAAACTCACCTCTCGGTGCTCTGCTTAGTCGTTGAGACCGGACCCAGTTCATTCAGGATCGTTTTAGTGGTGGTCACAGTTACAGAACTAAAAAATACATTTTACATGTTGGATTAACTTTGTGCAGTGACATCAGTGGTTTATGAGCTTTATTCCAATGCAATGTGTAGCTGCCAGTGCTTTTTATCATGATGGTGGTGTTTGATACCAAATGAGTGAATTAATCCAATTACAGCAGTAATATGTGGGGAAAAAACTAGTCAGCTTGGCTTTTACTCCCATCTATATTTCCCAACTCACCTGTCAGAGCTCTCTTTTGGGATTACTGGTTTTACGACTTCAGTGCTGGTTCTGTTCACGACAGTGGTTCTTAAAAAAATGTGACAGAAACAAGCTTAAATGTGATACAGCATTTCACATTGTGCCAATCTACAATAAAATTACTTCTGCTATGTAAGGAACACTTCAGAAATGCATCTAAATCTACTCATCGTGGATTTTTATAGTAACTTCAATGCCAGTATTGTAGCAGACTAACCTCGCTGTGGTATCGTTAGAAGGTTTCACTGAGTCAATTTCCGGTTTGATTGTTTCAATGATGGACGCACTTTAAAACAGAAAATAAGAACATTTTAAAATAAATGCACATAGGAGTATTACTCGGTGTCACGTGGCCCTTTAAACTCACCTCTCCGCGTTCTTCTTTGGGGCGATAACTGGGGGCACCTCGCTTCTGGTTTTAGTACTGAATACAGTTGTTATTCTTAAAAAAAAAGTATAGATATTAAAAGAGAAAATTCATATAAAATACTTAGTATTGTGTACATACTGTATGACAAGCGCTGAAACCAGTAATTAAAATTTGAAGACACTTTTATTTGATTCAATCATTCTACAGTAACATTATTCTGAGCCATAATCCCCATCAAACTCACTTTTCAGTGCTTTCTTTGGGGGGGGCGACTGGGACACCCTCACTGCTTTTTGTGCTGGATATGACTGTCATTCTTAAGCCAAAAAAAACCCAAAACATTAACGTCATTTAGATCTCAAAGAAAGTAATATACAGCACTAGTACTGTGCAAAAGTCTTAGACAGCCAAAGAAAATGTTTAAAGCTGGACAGTAAATGTATATTTTGCTCAGAAAAGAACGCAATTTACCAATATATATTATATGCAAATGAACAGTAACAATAAAAAAAAAAAACAGAATTTCTTATATGCTCCAAAAGTTACTGGTATCTTGTTGGATGACTAGATGATCACCACTGCAGTTCCCAAACCTCTCCTCTGGGGCACTTTGTGTATTTGTTAAACTGCACCACCAGCTCAATTAATGAATTTCTTAATTTTTATGAGTTTTGATTAGGCCAGCAACACATGCTAGTGGTTGGGTCAACAGATATGGGCTATTGCAACGGGCTACTACTGATACTGGGGTGAATTTAGGAGACATTTTGAAATGGCTAAGCTGATACCCTTCGACAGACATAAAATCATAATTTTACACTGAAACAGACATTTCCATTGGCTATCTACGAGTTTTGCAAAGTACTGTATGTACTCGATTTTACACATCTATTAGGCAGCCCTCACTGTGGTGGCCGATTCTTAGATCAGAGGACACTGACAATTCGATTTTCCCTTTAAGCTGTAATCATTGCAATGCCCTTTTGATGAGAAACAATTAACCCAGGTCAAATCTCATTGTTCTGCACATAAACACGTGGTACCGGAAATTAGGTAGCATGTCACCCATGTAAATGCACCTAGTGTTAGAGTCTCGTTTAAATGAATAAATCAGCGATTGGGCACCGTTTCGGCATCACTCACTTCTCAGTGCTGTCCTTTTTGGGGGCTCCTGGGGTCACCTCCGTTCTGATCGTTTTGGTACTGGTCACCGTTGAGGTTCTTAATATAGGGGAAAAAATTATTAGGGAATTTCAGTGATGCACACGAACATTTTACATACCACAAACGTTTCTCATACATGTGTATAATAAAAATGGAATTTCATGAAGATGAAAAACTCTACAATGTGCAGATCAGAGAAGAAGACAGATTCATATCGGTTATAATACTGGATGGTGAGCAGTGCACTGTCAGCTGAACAGATATCCACACAATCAATCCTGTGTCTTAAGCATTTCCGTTATCAGTCAGCTACTTAATATTCCAGTAATAATATCTGCATTTGTGTAAGGAGCATTTTCTGGAACGTTTTTGTAACCACAGCCTTCATCTTTAATTTCATTAGCTGCTTAGAACTGATTACATGGTTTCTCAAACACTAATGGCATTTTTTCCTACATGATATTGTATGTCTTCTTGTACAGTGATTGTCATACAGTCTTAAAAACACATGAAAATACTTATGATGGACAGAAAGGTAAAGACAGAGAGGGTGTGGATCGCTAGTGACATGAAGGAAATATGTGGCCTGGTATGACAGGGTGTGGTTTAGTAATGCGTCAGGTCTTCTGACAGCTAAGCATTGTGGGAAGAGGCATGAAATGCATCACAGAAAAATGTGGGAGTGTGTCTGACGGCCCTCAAGTATCACTCTTTACGCCCTGCCATTTAAAACCAGGAGTACCCTCTGACATATTTATACTTAAAGGTCAAAGATTTGTCCCGTGAACATTTCTCAGCACATTCTGTTGGGAGGGCACAGAAACTTTGAACTATAAAAGGATTATTAAAATTATTATTACCAGTCAGCGTAGCAGTTTGCAATATTCCTTATATAACTTACACATTTGATGACCAGTCTTTCTCAACCGTGGTCTTCAGAGGACTTTTCAGGCCTGATGACCTATAAAGA
>JABFEB020000001.1:42784537-42808931 GCA_019775895.2 Stomatorhinus ivindoensis | reverse complement strand
TGGTCTTCAGAGGACTTTTCAGGCCTGATGACCTATAAAGAGTTAAACATGAAACCCTTTTATTATACATAGGAATGTACTTTGTAATATTCTTCGTAATAATGTTTAGTCATACATTGTTATTATTAGTATTGAACGGTCAGATCAGCAGATTTCCAATGTTCCTTATTTTACTTACACATTTGATGACCAGTCTTTCTCAACCGTGGTCATCAGAGGACTTTTCAGGCCTGATGACCTATAAAGAGTTAAACACGAAAGCTATTTATTATACATATAAATGCACCTTTACATTGTCTTCATACGAATGTTTGTTAATACATCATCATCCTCCTCCTCCTCCTCCTTTCTCCCTCCCTCTCGCTCACCCATCAGCCCCCATGTGTTTCCCCTGCCCCCCCCCGGACCACCGCATTCCTCAGCAAGCTGAGCATGTTGCTTAGAGAATGAGAACCTGCTAGTTGTGGCTTTGAGGTTGTCAAATCCCAATCTCACCTTTTGTTGTCCTCAGAGTTTGTAGTTTTGGTTTTCTTAGTGTTTATTTTTTGTCGCATTTCTCCCATTCATGGTCCACCCTCCTTTTGTTAGGCTCTGGTTTTGTTTTGTACCTCTTGAATTATATAATTACCCTTGTATTCCTAGATTACTGTATTCTAGCTTGTTCTAGAAGTTCTGTGTCTATCCCTGTTCATTGGTTGCACCTGTTGCTTGTACTTTGTGTTCGGTTTGATTGGTTGTCTGGTTAATGCTTTTCTCCTGCATTTCTCGTTAACTCAGCTTGTTTTGTCTATTTAAGTTCCTGCCTTAATTCATTTCCCCAGTTGGTCATTGAATGTGGTTGTGTTATGGTTCTGTGTTGGTCTATATTTGGCTCAGTTTATGTAACTTACAAATACTTCATATCTGACTTCTTCACTGAATCACACCTATTCGCCAGTTTCCTAATTTAAAGTACTTGACGTGGGGTGTCGGGGCTTGTTACCTGGTTGTGGTGACGGTCATGACTGTAGTATCACCAGATTCGCCACCATTTGTGCTGAAGCTACAATAATGGCACACAGTAAATGCATGTATAACAAGCTCCGGAAAAAAGAGCATGAAATAATGTTTTTCACGTTGTCATTTAATATTATCACTGGTGACAAGGTGCCTGTTCGTGCATATTGTAACAATAATTCAAACATGCGCACAAAAATAAAGTCTATGGAGTTGTTTGTATGTTTGATAGTACTAGTATGAAGTTATTCATGCCAAACAAAATTAGCCTATTTTGTTATTAAGATTTGTCATTGTCATTGTCACGTCAGCCATTGTGTTTGACGTTTGAAAGCCTACCTTTTGGTGGTGGTGCTCGTGGTGGTCCTCAACTTAGAGCCAGGGGAAGGGAGAGTACTAATAACACAACAGGGAACAATAAGTCTTCATGGTCACTCATCATGCATAAGGTCTCCTATCAGTGCATAAATGCTCAAAGTAACAATGAGACCCAATGGAACGTGATGGAGAGAAGGGGCATACTGACCTGCTCTTGGCCAGTTCATCCTGGCTTGCACTGAACCTAAAAAAGGCAGGAAAGATGTTGTCCTCATTCTTCATGCGCTGTCTTTTAGCATCCTACACTATAAGTCTATAATGAAGCATTCATTTATTAATTTGTCACTTTTTTCAATGACAATGTAACTTAAACTTACTGATTTCTACTCTAAAATAAAATATTCAGTCAGCAGGCGTGAAGAAAAGAAATGAAAGTGAATTTTGTCACCTGAATTCATGGCCTAAGAGAACCAGCAATGAACATTTTTTCCTATATATTATAGGCAGGATGCACAGATATGGGAGTCATTTGTTTGTAGGTACTGAGAAAACACCACTCATTTAGACTGTCTACCTCTTGCTGAGAGCCAGTACAGATGAGCCTTGGTTCACGGTGTCTGCTTGTTTTGGTTCTGATGTCCTGTATCAGCAGAATACCTTCATGTCATTATGAAGCGTATGCCTTCCACTATCACGATAAAACCCTTGAAAAGCAGTATATACTGTAAGTGAAGGACATACTGACTTTACCTGTTAAGAGTCTCCTGGGACTTAAATCGACCGAGTACAGCCCTCCCAAAATTTGTATCTCTGGGTCTGTAAGAGAAGAATAGGACATTTTCCTCAAAGTACCTCAAAATGGTTTGATAACAATTATGCATAGCTGACATATTGGCAACTACATACTGCAGCTAGGATATCTTTTTTAACTTGCTTGCTTGCTTGCTTACTTACTTGCTTATTTGTTTATTTGGTTATTTACAAAATAATACACTAGTGCGAAGAATCGTTTCTGAAATTGCTCCATTTCATAACACATGCTTCTCTGCTTAAATGGATACACAGTATAATTCTGTAATATCAATTATTATTATGTTATTCATTATTTTTAAATTGCTTTTATTTCCATTGATCTATCTTCCAGAACTGCTTATCTAGTGCTGGATCAATATACTTTATAATTCTACCAGTCTAATGACTATTTTGAGAGTGTCACAGAATGTATTACATAATATGATAATCCCCCAAGTCTGTTTATGTCTAGCTGTGAAAATGAACCATCCTTCTGCAAAACTGAATAGCAACAGTGCAGAATATGTACTGTGGCTTTTTGCATTTTAATAATCTCGTATGACTAATGCACGGATGCAACTGGAAAACGCTTCCTCAGAACACAGAAATTATAGATGGCAGAGCCAACATGAAAGAGGGTCAGTGGAAATGCGAGCCAGCGACCAGATTACGCTTCATCTGCAGATGGTCGGTTCTGCCCCAGTGTCAGTATATGGTGCAGGACGACTCACTCGGAAGGTTCATCCTCGACTGATGCCTTTCTGATCCAGCTGTTGTCCTTGAGAAGTGAGGCCTTCTTCTTGCTGTCTTCAATAGCCTGACTGGGGCTGCTGGTCTTTGACTCTACACCAAACGTTAGCAGCCTGCATTAGGAAACGCTTTGCAAGGTTTGACAGACCCTCAAAAGTCGGTCCGGATCCTCTGCCGAAGCAGAAGAGGACATAAGAAAACGGAATATCTTATCTATGTTGTTACTCAAGTTAAATACTGTGTGGGCCTTTACATCTGTTTTTTTCATTCAGTTATATATAAATGATTTTATTATTTCAGGCAACTGTTTCGGTGATTTCAGGAAAGTGTGACTTACTGGAATAAGCGTACGACATTTTTCTATCACAGGTGTTCACAGTCTGCCAAAAAGGACAAAACATATACAAAAAATTAATTCACACTATTCAATTCATTCACTCCTGTGTGATAAAGCCATACAATGAGCAAGTGAATATCACTCTTTATCCATTGGGTAGTGCTGTAAGTGACTCCAATTCCAAGTGCCATTTAGACTGAGGCAAGTTCAGGAAGACGTCCGACAAATCAAAACAGATCTCGTTTCTGCTATGAAATGTTAGTAAAATTTTTAGTGATCGGTGTTGACACACCACAGCACACAACAACAAAGTGTGTCTTCTGCATTTAACACATATGTGATGTTGTGACACAGCAAGGGACAGCTAACTCAGCGTTGGGGGAGCAGTGCTTGGGGGTACCTTGCTCAGGGTACCTCAGGGGTGCCTTGGTGGTTGGTGATTTGAACCTAAAATCTTTCAATGTCAAGTGCGCTTCCCTAAGCATTAAGCCACCTCTGCTGGCGTATTTGGAGATCCAGCCCCGAATCCTTCAGTGACTCAGAAGGAAGTAGTTTGAAGAATATTCCCTATGTGGCACCACGTATGATATGTAAGCAAAACAACAGGACAGCTGAAACATATATTATTTATAAATTATGGCAGATAAGATAAACTTTACTGATCCCAAATTTTGTCTTACTACTCTTTGATCTGTACATACCTGCAGCACAGAATGCTCAGTGTGAAGGTTTTAACTCTCTGATTGTGTGGTAATATGTTACCAGTCCTGATTTCTGTGGTGACAGACATGTCACAGTTAAATACAGCATACCGAGCGCATTCCACACCCTGTTCACATCTAACATCCTTCTAAGCTTTCCATACTTCTAGTTACTCAGCCAAATCTGCCTCCACCCTCTCACACGCATCACACGAACCCTGCAGAGCAACTTTAAAGAAAAACCATAAAACATACACAATACCCTGGGCAACGTTAAAATAACATTGTAAAATAATCACCTCCACTGCTACCAAGAAATGCATAGTGGAAGAGCATTGCAAGGTGTTGCAAGTGACAACATGGGTCATACTGATTACTGGGGTGTGTGTTAATTAGATAATAATAAGAACATATTATCTTACATAATATAATTATCAGTTAATCTGGTAATTTGGTTGATTTTACATGTATAAATCAGCTTTAAATTACAATACGGTTAACAAATAGTGATACAAATTCAAATGTGTCATTATTATTATAATCATAATAATAATAATCAAGAGCGTCACTAGACATTTATGAAAAGGGGGCGTGATATAATGAAAATGAATGAGAGCACACTATTTAAACTAATTAGTGTACAGTTATGGGGGCAAAACACCATTTTAGACGAGGTAAAGCCCCCCTCCCAAATAATAATTATAATTTCAACAATAAAAACATAGCAATTGTCTATATAATTGTTGCATGACAGCAGGTAATGGGATCAACGTCATGTTCATTGTTCCCAAGAAAGCTTACTAACTGAAAACATTTTCGCTGCTCCTGTTACATAAAATGTAGGCAGTGATTTCGGGTATCAAATATTAGCTGACGAAAAAAAAAGTGGATTTAGTACTTACTTTTATTTTAATGGCGATATGTTTGCTCGGTCACCGCGCTTCAGTTACAGTGCTGATAATCGTCATTTAATCACTTTGGAGTGTGAGTTTAAATTCAACAAATAGTAGGAAAATAGAATTTCCCATTATTTATTTAAGTTGATTTTACGAGCCTATTTAACCATAAACATACGCTCAGACAATTAAGGGTCACCGTATCATCAATAAGTTCGGTTTAAGAAACAAAACCAAATTAAAGTAATAATGTGAATGCAAACAAATGCAAGCAAATGGTCGAGAAACGGCTGACGGTACGTTTGTCATTTTAAAATACCCGAAAAGAATTGCTTACGGGAAGCTTACCGTGAAAGTACTACAAAGTCCGCGTCGGATATCGTGCCCAGAAACTGGGGTTTGCACAATGCGCAACTTTTATATAAGCTGGGAGCCGACCGGGAATCACACCCAGGGTGTGTCATGAAATTGAACACCGGCAAACAGCTGAAACCAGAAAAGTAAGTTTCCAAACCACTGGAAAGAAAACGTAGACCTATAACAGAAAGACAAATAGACAAGCAAATAATGTGAGACAACTGAGGAAAAATAATGCAAAGCTAATGTCGGTGTGGGACACTGTCGGGGCTGGACTGTCCCCTATAGCCCTACGGAGAACAGCCGACGATTGACTGACTTTGTTAGCCCACATAGCGCATTCATCTAATACTATGAAATCTAGCACAGAGTATCAGTTTGTATCTCCGAGGAACACCCCCAAGGTACGAACAACATTAATGTACCCTCAATGTTACAGAATTTTTCCTCGGAGTCCATATCTGTGCCTTTAAAGGTATAATTGCCCTCAGCTGTAAAATACAATTGGCAGACCTTTGAGGGTACAGCCCCAGTGACAAGCTAAGGTGCAAAATGGTACACTTTTTTCTGACAGTGTGCAGAGATATATTAGTGAAGAGTTATGAATGAAAATTATTGATGGTTAGGTTATTTGATGGCGAGAAATGTGGTGGTAGTTTATTGAAAACTGACTATCAATTAAAAACTGTAGGCCAGGGAATCATAATGGGCCTTTTCTGAAGAATGTAATCTTTGTACTGCACTGTTAGAAGAAAAAGTACCAATTTGTACCTTTGAGGGTATAATTACTTGTCACCAGCGCTGTACTCTCAAGGGCCTGCCAGCTGTATCATAGCTATAGGTAAATGTACCTTCCAAAGTACAGAAAAGGACTCTAGGAGCATTTTTTTTTACCATTTTGGGGGAGGGGGGCATTAATGTTAATTGTACCTTGGGGTACAGAACTGCACCTGTGCTGTTCCCTTTTTTCTGACTGTGCGTAATAGCCAATTGTTAAGGGGGAAAACGATGGTAGAGTAAGAGTTAGGAATTGTGCTTATCCAGTCCTGATAAAATGGCTGAAATGCAGCTAAAGTATGGTTCTGATATAGACAGTACGGTTTTTGTAACAATTAATAGTGTCAAAAGTGTATTGGCTTCTTATTAACTAATATGGATGTTTAACTAGTGGAGACTGTGTGATATGTTCATAGGAAACTCTTATTAAAAACAACCCACAACATTTTTGTATTATATGTGCTTATAAGTTAATAGGTGAAGATGTAAAATATTAGTAGTTGATAAATCAGGTTTGGTCAGAAGCATTGGTCTACACTATGGTGAATTACGACATTTTTTTATTATTAAGACATTTTCTCATGGACACAGATGGGTCTTGCCACAGGATGATGATCCCTGGTCAAGAGGTAAGGGCCTAGTAATTGGTTAGCAAGTTATGGTACTCTGGTTACTAGGTGTTGCATTGAGGAGTGACTTCAGAGATCATGAAAGGAAATCCAGTGGCATAGTATTGTAGGGTGTGGCATTGAAAAGGATCATTGTTTGTCTAACAAAGTTCTTAGATATGATATAAAATTCAGATGTTACATGTGAAATGAGGAAGACCAAACACAGAACCGGAAGATGGTATAACTTAGCGAGCCAGTTCAGGACAGAACTTTGGGTGTCTCTTGACATCCATCCCTGGTTGGAAAATATTCACAGAAAATATGTCAGGAGTGTCGAATGAAAAACTACAGTGCATAGTACTGGGAGGTGTGGTGGAGTAGTTAATGTCTACCCATTATGGGAATTATGCTAAAGGAATGCATGCTGTCAGACAATGGCACAAGGGTCATATTAACGTAAGAGGAATTCCAAGGTTTTACTTTTTAGCAAGTTTAGTAATATATTACTTAAAATGACGCATAAAGTTATCTGTACATATGTCTACAGCATATAAATTTATGTCAGCAACCCATGGTTATTAATAAAGTTGATTAATCATTTATAAATATATTTGCATGATATCTTCTGCAGTCGCTTGTGAAGTTGAGAGCACTCTTTAATGATGAATATGAAAATAAGTATTGTGACCAGCTACTTATGTGACGTTTTCCTCTTGTACTCTGGGTTTTGCCTGGTACTCCAGATTCCCCCCGTAAGCAAAATATGCACAGTTGTGTGACTGTGTGTCCTGGGATGGACTGCCTTCGTTTTATGGTTGGTCTGGGATCACGTACTGAGTATGCTGGATGGAATGATATACCGGAGGAACGGCGACATTTCTTGTAGTATATTCTCGTAAAGCACACTAGGTGGCACCAAAGTACCTTTTGACAGCACAAACCAATTCCGCTTAATGAGACTTGGAGTATTTAATATGCAAACTCGGCATCGGCCTAACCGGAATGTGTTTATAATAACATTAACTCCCAGGTCCGCGGCTGTCACAGACAGAACCGCAGCTTAAGGAGGGTAATTCCTTGACCCCCAAGGTACTGCATAGCGCAGTGGTTCACGCACAATGCCTTTTTTTCACAGGCTGTGGACACCACATCACTGCGTTTACGTATTTATTGTCGTAATTTACACGTACTGTTTTATTTCATATTTGTTACCTAGATACGTATTTTTCTCATCATTTGTTCTCGTTTTTTGTCTTATTGGAGCGCCTTAATTTGTATTTGCGAATTTTGTTTACCGGTGTCCGGAAGCATATAGCGTATTCATACAGTATTCATAGCATAATTTACCTTAGTGTTTACTGTGCATACTGTCCTAAATATGCAAAATAAACCCGTGAACCTTGAGCAACAACGGTCCCACGGCATCACCGTGTCAGTCCTTTTAGCGAAATATGTTTTGGTTGTTACAGATCATAACATATTTTATATTGATTTATATAGTTTAGTAAAGTCGTATAAGTAATTATTTTAACGAAGCTAAGGGTTTTTCTTCTGTTGCGCACAGTCGTGTTAAACAGCCTTCCTGAATACATGATAAATCACAATCAGAGATGTGACTCGTTTTAATAGTCCGTGGGCATGTACTACTGAAGTCTGAGCATTTAGTGTGTAATGGCAGGAGAACCCATCTGGGTGCGTCATCTTTCAAGTGCAGAAAAACCCTCCGCGGTCCAGATGCTGCCCAATTAGACCATGACATCACCCGTGTAGCTCACTCTGATCTGTGCTAACTCAATTAGAGAGTCGACAGACTGCAGCTGAGTCTCACAGCCGTCAGATAACGCCGCCATGTTACCTCTCTCTGTATGCAAATATAAACGCCACGGAAGGTGCAAATATGCGCGTATACATGCTCTGTATTTTAATTCGTGCTACTGCTGCTATTAAATTCAAGTGAAACAAATGTACTTGGTCTTTGATTACAATTATCAGTAATACTTAAAATGCCAAAGAACTGAGTTGCTATGAAGAAAAATTTAAGCTACATTTTCTCTTTTGTCTCTCGATTGACTCAAGGCACGCAGACAATGGATTTTGTCTGCAAACGGAGGGTCGCTCTGCTTTTAGACTCCAGTCCACATATTATCCACCCCCCTTAGGCTGGATCTCAGCAGCCTTCGTGTGTTATATGTGGGCTTTGATGCTGTTGCCATGGCAAAGGGGTAAATGAATAGGAGCTGGTGAACACAAGCTGTACTTTTCAGTACTGTTACTAGCTAATAGCATGTATATCTGCTCTGACAACAAACGTCGGAAGTCAAGGGAAGGAAGAACATACCCCAAAACATGTAACGGGAAAAAAACTTGACATGGGATTCATTAAAAGAGGGAGTGTTGTTGGTGGAGAGCGATGTACTTGTGAAGTATATCGCTGTAATCCCTCTTGTCGAGCAGAGAATGCACAATAAAAATGGAACCACTGTGAAAATATTTAATGCACGAGGCCTAATGTGGAAAGTAACTAATTTTTAGTTTCAGTTGCTGTCCAGTGTTCAGGTAAACCCATATTAGCTGATCTCCATGTGAATGTATATGCAACCTTTCATAAATATCCATACATCCACATATGCAGACATACAGAGAAAACCTATATTTAATTTCTGCTCATTTGCATTGGAAGTAATCTGAAAATGTATGTGCAGACAGGCTCGAGGGGTTCAGTGATTGGGAAACTCAGCGGTAGAACAGCTATGACGCATGATGGAAATGATTTTAAATGTGGTGTGACTGATAGTGGCAGACATGGCGGTTTCAGCATCTCAGGTACAGTCGCTCTCCTGTGATTGTCCCATACAGCAGTGTCTAGTGTTAATAGAGCATGATGTAATGAACAAAAAAGCATTCAGTCACTGGCAGTTTGGCTGTTGAAAGAGGTCAGAGGAGAATTTCTAGATTCATTAAAGCTAACAGGAAGGTCACAAATGCAAAAAATAAGGTCAGTGCAACAGTAGTGTGTTGAAAGGCATCTCTGAATGCACGGTCACTCAAACCAGGATGTGGTTCTAGTAGTTAAAGAAGGTCTAACTGGAATTACAAGGGGACACGTAAAAAAGTTTCCACACATGGGCTTCATTCTGTGTCCTACAGCCATGCAGATGTGGAAGTATTTTAAATCAAGATCTTAATTTTCATCGTACCGATATATCTGTTTCATGTCATAATATGTTGAATTACAATGTCACTATAAAATCACAATATCATTATGGGAAAAGCTGTCTCATACTGTTAGGGTTTTTGTTGTTCTTAACTGTAATCAGTACATGCCGACAGTTAATTCCGACTGTATATTCTACATTCTGCAGTTTTTCTACATTTATTCATTCTGGCAATTTTATTTGAAGCAACTTTAAATACAGGGAAGGGCCACTATTTTCGTCTGCACCCTGGGATTTCAATCCATGACCTTTGCATTTTCAGTACAATATACCACTTTTGCAGCATTGACAAAAACAAACACAGCGATGCATTAATGAATACGTCCTCACTTTGCCACACAGTGGGACGATATATTCTCGGTACAAAATGGCTGCGCTTGACCTACGTGGGGAATCTCTGTAGTAGCTGGAGCTGAACTGAACAGTGACCATGTCAGCATTTGCGCTCTAGGTGTGCATAAGCTCTTCCCACCTCAGTCTGCTGTCCATAAGCTCCTCCCACCCCAGTCTGTTGTCCATAAGCTCCTCCCACTTCTGTCTGCTGTCCATAAACTCCTCCCACCTCAGTCTGCTGTCCATAAGCTCCTCCCACCTCAGTCTGCTGTCCATAAGCTCCTCCCACCCCAGTCTGTTGTCCATGTTGTCCATAAGCTCCTCCCACTTCAGTCTGCTGTCCATAAGCTCCTCCCACCCCAGTCTGTTGTCCATAAGCTCCTCCCACTTCAGTCTGCTGTCCATAAGCTCCTCCCACTTCAGTCTGCTGTCCATAAGCTCCTCCTACCCCAGTCTGTTGTCCATAAGCTCCTCCCACTTCAGTCTGCTGTCCATAAACTCCTCCCACCACAGTCTGCGGAATCTCTTGGCTATGGGTTTGTACACCATACTAGGTAACTATCGGCTGCCTGTCTCCATTCTCCAACAGCGAAGAAAACAATACAGCAATGAATATTTGCATATTTTAATTGCCTTCCATAATAAATGTTGACCTCCACTTAAATGCCTATTGAGAGTTATTGATGATTATTGATGATTGTTATATAATAATGATAAAGGTCAGACATGGGCCTCTATAAAAAAACACACAAAATTAAAATGTTTTTGTCCATTTCTTTACATCAATCCACTTATCAAGATAATACTTGACTGTGGGAACAAAAGTTAGAGAAAAGAGCAAGAAAAATTGAATCTCATATATTGATTGTCATGTTTTAACAGTTGGACATTATGCTGGAGCTGTGTAGAAAGATACCAGTATACTGCCCAGGTAATGAACACTCCCAACAGTTCACTATTTTGTGAATTTTAGAGCAGGGGTGTCAAACTCCAGTCCTGGGGGGCCGGAGCCCTGTGTAGCTTAGTGCTTTCCCTCATCTACCACAAATGATTCAGCTCAAGACCTGTGTGGTAATTAGCACAAGGAGATGCAAGGAGCTGAATCAGGTGTGTTACAGTAAATGCGGGGAAAGCCAAAAATGCATAGGGCTCTGGCCCCCCAGGACTGGAGTCTGACACCGCTGTTTTAGAGAAATGGGAAACTAAAGAACAGTACCATACAATATATAGGAATGCCATCCATTTCGGTACCTTCTTGTCCTATTCTGGTTCACAGAGGGTCCAGAGCCAAGGGCAGGGTATAACCCAGGCTGGGGCACCAACCAATCACAGGGGACACTCACACCTATGGGAAATTTTGTAACTCCAATTAGCCTCGGCATGTTTTTGGACTGTGGGGGGAAACTGGAGCACCTGGAGGAAACCCCACGACAACATGGAGAGAACATGCTAACTCCACACACAAGGAGCCATGGTGGTGACTCAAGACCTGGTCCCAGAGGTATGAGACAACAGTGCTAACCACTGTCTCACCCTACATAGGAATGGTATTCACCAATGACGCAGGTACCGCTTGTAATATAGCATTGCACTTTCCAATTGCTTTACAACATTGCTTTCTTTTTTGTGTTGTAGCATTAATTAATGAAACTATTGCTGCACGTATGGATTTCCTGAGTACTGCATTGTAGTCCACTGTACAATGCTGAGGTGCGTCCTTCGACCCACACTGGATGCTAAATTGCGCAGTGTATTTTACCGTGATCATTAATTTTTTTGCTTATTTTGTTCCGATTGTAACAGAGGCAAATTGCTTGTACACAGAATGTCCCTGGGGAATGAATCTGATTCTGATTCTTACTTCATTTCCAGCTCCTAAAGACACACAGTCAATAATGTGAGTGCATGTGGGAGCTGACCTGGGAACAGCTTCTGCAGAGCAGGCATCTAGTTCTACTATTAAATCTGAAGAACATTTTTAGGTTACATAAGTATGACAGTAACATTGATGCCAGAATCCAAATCCCAGAACATTTGTATATAAACGTACCTACTAAAATAAAGGGGACATTTCAATAAATATTTGTTAAAAGAAGGAGCTTCCAGGCAAGCAAAATTCCTGAATTAATTACTAATATCCCATCATGTGGAAAGGTCATGTTACAAATTCTGGGCATATACACGTTGTTTTGGCTACAAGAGGAGATCTGAGTGACTGTTAAAGCATATTTGACATGAGATTCAACATGAGGGCTGTTCAAACTGATGATTTTTGGGACATCGATTAGCATGGGAGTTTGAGGGAAGGACATCGTCATCTATGGGGAAATGTGGACGAAGGTGCATATTCATTCATCCAAAGGGACTTACGGTTGAAAGACGGGATGCAACTCGTGTATGTTCCTTGCGATTTGAATCTATAACCTTCATGTTGTCAATACAATGTTTTATAACCAAGTTCCACAAGTCTGGTCCTACATGGCCTGTTTGCAATTTCCCTGCTGAGATACTCCTACTATACCTGATAATTAGGTCATTAAGATGCGCTTGAGTAGGGAAATCACTAAACTGTGTTGGGTTCTGGCCCTCTAGCCCCAGAACGTGTTGACGCATATGAGCATCACATACACTACATACAACTTTGCTGTGATACCAAAGTTCCACTTTTTAAGATGCAAGGCAAAACGTGAGATACAGTTAGCTGGATAGCTGGACTGCATTACATAAATCCCATATTACAGATACAAACTGTTACACGTAGTACAAAGGACACAAGCAGTGGTTCACTGAGGTCTTAAACAAACTATGGTCAGGTGAGTCATCTTTCACCAAGTGTTCAACAAGCGGCCAAGTATATATCAAATGACAGATAACCTCATGTTCTCTCTTCCTTCAGTGAAGAGTCCAGGTGGCCATCAGATGTGGTTTAGGTCCGTTTTTCCTCACAAAGAGTAGGGTGATTTTTAGGGTAACGGGGTTGGAGTGCTTACTAAATGGTTCAATGAGTATGAAAACAATGTAAATTATGTCACAATATCTTTCCACCCATCCATTTTCTGTAACTGCTTGTTCCATTCAGGAACATATATTTTCATATGTTAATTTTATAGATGGTATATAAAATAACTATCATTTGCCATTAATTAAAAATACATGTTTGGGCAATTTTATGTTTTTATTAGTCATTCCACCCACCCATTTCCAGTAAGTACTCATTCTATTTAGGGTTGGGGGGTTAGTCCAGGGTCTACAGGCATATGGGAGGGAACAACCCAGGATGGGGCACTCTCATACACCATTTGGTAACTCCAGTTTACATCAGCACACTTTTGTATTGGGGGGCAGGAGATTGAGGCGAACATGCAAACTCCACACACAGAACCCTCACAAAGACTTGAACCCAGGCCTGAAACAATAGTGATATCCACTGCACCACATTAGTCACCAAAGGTCAAACCAGCCAGTTGGTGATTTTGGAATTTTCCATCAATAAATCATGAACATTCATGATTCTTGTACATTCTCTCTCTTGCAGAATTCATGCAAGGTGCCTCAAAATTGGCCTGGCAGCTTGTGGAAGACCAATGTCCCTTTAAGACATTTGAATAGTTATTTTCATTACTTTGTATATGTGTGTGCATGATTACACGTGTATGTCAACAGCCCAAATACTACTTACTAAACCATTTAGTGTAACTGAACAAGACATTATAAAACGACATTAATTTCTGCCTTCAAATAGTTTAGTTTCTGGTAGAAGATGATAACTGCAATATTTTTGTTTGTAGTCCAGTTATTTCTATTTGTCTCAGAAATTAAGCTAATTTAATAAGTGCTCACTATTATATTATCTAACCTACAAACACTACGTTAATTTAGTATATGGTACGTAAAAAAAAAATATATATAGCCCATAAATATAAAAAACCTGTTATGGCAATTTTACATTTTTTATTAATTTGTTTTTAGTAAATAGGAAATGTGGGCAAACGGATGTAGGGGAAAAACCTCAGGATATTTTAAAATTTGCAATGTCCAAGCTAGCATATGCGGCTAAAAAGCTAAAGCCTCAGCGGGTTACGCAAGCCGAGAGGGGCGAAGCTGTCCGAATAGCGTTACGAGCATAGCGGGCGCTGTGGGGACGCACGCGGCGTATCCCGGCATGCCTGACAGCGACAGCGGCTCGCGGATGAGGATGAAGCTAAGATGGCAGCGTTAGCGATACTGCGGCTCGTTCAGGCTCCAGCCAAACGCCAGCGACGGGCGCTGCCAGCCGACACCACGGCCCAGTTCTGAAGGAAAGCCGTACATGTCGTTCGCCCACATGCGACATTATGCCCGGGAATGTCATATTTAATCGGGCATTGATTGAAATTACCGCGCTGAAAAGGAGCGCCGCTTCGGATTCGCACCACGGAGTGTATTTTATGTCGTTTCAGTTCTAATCGGGTGCATGGAATTTTATTTTTTTCTGCATTCGAAGGACAGCTAGATTTAATGTATAAGGTCTTTCTTTTAATGACGAATGTTAATGACTGCTAAAAGTGAGATTTTAACTAAATGTCTCTGATGTAACATACGAATCGTTCCACAAAATAATGATGTGCGCCGCTGCGGCGGCGGTGGCTGCAGGAGGGATCCTCTCATCGCCTCCCACCGTGGGCTTGGGTGTCAAAGTCTTTTCAGCAGCCGGGACGGATTTTCCTTGTACGGGATTAGCTATGGGTTCGGGTCCCGGCCCGGGGGCTCAGTCAGACTGCCGGAGCCGGTATCAGCTTCTGCTCTCAGGGAGAGCTTTGGGGGACATATATCGGAGGATTTACACCACAGCCATAAGCGACAAAGAGCAAGGGATTTCACAGAGCAGGTAGGTGAAAACAAATCAGAAATACACGCTGCACTGTTAACCTAACACTGTACATGTTCACTTCTCTCTAAAAAATAATCAGTTGACTACCTAGAAGGCTGGCGAGAACGAACCATGGCTACCTAGCTGCACCCCTTGGTTAGCTATCCGGCTAGCTGTTGTACTACAATGGCTAGGGAAGTCCGTGCTGGCTAGCCTGCGAGCTAGCTGTCATAGCTGGCGTTTGTTTGGCTTATCTAGTTACATTTAGCTGGTTAGCTTCGTGCTTATATATTTGACGAATATACCTTTCTTATGCGTCTTTTTGTCTCTTATTTGGCTCTTACGTGTGCCCACTCGACGGATCGTCATTTATTAGCTACCCGGGGCAGATCTGCGGCATGCACCCTGGGTCTGTTAAGGACAAAATGCAGAAGAATCGTTGCTCTTCATTGGAGACACATACAGCACATTCAGAATGATATATGCAGTGTGTTTGGTTATCAAAAGGGGTCTCGATTTGCTTGGGGTTCATAGGGAAGTTACCGGGTTAGATGTGGGTGTTTGAGGCAATGACAGCCCGCGCTGCGACGCGGGGCTCCGTTGACCAGCCCTTCCTTTCACCGGGACTCCTCCGATTCAAGATCAGTATAGATATATCAGGATTTTTTTGTCCAGGAAATGACCGTGCATCCGTGTGCGTTGAAATTCAAATAAATAGCGGGTGTTGATGCGCTTACTATGTGCTCAGCGCCGAGTTTCAGAGTTCAGTCCATCCGTTAAACCACGTTTCGCTGACAAGCCAGCCGTGATTCATCCACGCCTGTTAAACGGGTTTATAGTTGCTTATAAACATCCCGGATCTCATCCTAGCGGTCATCTAATGTTGTGGTTACTTAGACAGTGCTACAAAGCCAAAGACAATCTGTTTTTATTTGTCCTGCGTCACTAGCTGAAATTGTATTATTGATACCAGATTAAGGCAGCTAATAGTGTGATGGCTTTTTCAAGCTTATTAAACTGCTGTCACTCATTGAAGGTGGTACTTCTTTAGCAAATCCCAATTAATAAAAAGAAAAAAAAAGTCAGTTAGGCCAGTGTCTTGAAATAGGTCTCTCTCCCAAACGTTTTGTTTTGAGGCGTTATAACGGATTTGCGTCGTTACGCAGTTTTTAAGAAATAGATCGGTACTTTTCTATCAACTGCTGACAGAACTAAAATTGAAAGTGAAAGTATCGAAATGTCTTTTTTTAATCACAAATTGAGTGCTTTTTTGTAGACTGTGACAATGGGGTTGCAAGGCATTGTAAAATGGAATTTCTTGTGCGCTTTAGTCGTTGCACAGCACATTTTTGGATTTGTTGGAAAAGGGGTGTAGTGCTCCCGTTATCCTCCTGAAAACAGGTTATGTTTGATACACTTCTCTAATTACTAAGGAGACGCCTTCAAAGACTGAGCATTTGCCACCTAAAATGTTCCGTCATCCGTACACTCAGCTCTGATGATGATGGCCAAAGAAAATCAGAATCCTTTTATTCGCCATGTACAAAAAGTACAATGAGTGTGTTTTGCTGGTGGCACGAATATGCAGTTTAAACAGCTCAAACATTTAAGTGTAAACATAGATAAGTGTACATGCAAATTTAATATTAATTGTTAGTTTTAAAATATGAAATTAGGAAAATGGTTTATTTTTGCAAAATATTTAGCTGTGCCTCTCTATATTTGCACTCCAGGTATATCTGCATCATTGCACTCTGGTTTATTGTGTCATCAGTGCAATAAAAATCACATTCTTCTATACTGCCAAATCACATGCCTCTAAGGAATGGGGAGTTTTTTTTTAATATTTTTGAATAATATTTAGACACATATTGGAAGTTGAACAGCTACAGAACGTATGTGCCAGGTGCAAACATTCCCCATTGAATAGCAGGTAATATAGTGGTTAAAAAGTGTGCTTATGATGATAATCTAGTTATGTTGCTTATGCTAGTCTTTATTTCTGTTGCTAGTGTGCTGGTCAGTCAGAATGTTCTATTTTTCTGACATTTGTGACATTGCAAACATTATGGTGTTTCTGTTTGCCTTCTGGTTAAAGGTACTTTCTGGACAATAATGCACATTGTTAGTGTTCCATGCTACCTAACCATCCCAAGTTATTCCCCAGATAAGCTGTACTTTACAGTATTCATCCCCTTTCTGTAACCGCTTGTCCTATTCCGGGTTACAGGGGGTGTATAGCCTTTCTCAGAGGCTCCAGGCACGAGGCAGGGAACAACCCAGGATGGGGCACCAACCCATCGCAGGGCACACTCGCTCGCCATTCAGTCACATAATGCACACTTATGGGCAGTTTGGCAACTCCAGGTAACCTCAGCATGTTTTTGGACCGTGGGAGGAAACCGGAGTACCCAAAGGAAATACCATGGTGACGCAGAGAGAACATGCAAACTCCACGTACAGACCCCGGGCAGAGAGAGAAACTCTGGTTCTAAAGCTGTGGGGAAACAGTGCTAACCACTGCGCCACCATGCCACCCAATTACAGTACAAGCGATCTCCAGGTTACAAACAAGATCTGTAACTTAAGTCTGTCTTTACGTAAGTCGAATTTATAGGTGTCGGAAAAATAATAATATGATAAAAGTAACTACTTAATGTACTGCACCTTGAACCGATAAACGGCTAAAGCTGCAAATGTTTCATAGATGTCACAAAGTGTGTCTACTTGTTATTGTACACCATTGCATTTAACTTACATTCTTTATCTAATGGGCTTAATGGCACTGTGTTTGTAAGTATGAGTTGTCCGTAAGTCAGATGTTTTTGACCCAGGGACTGCCTGTATTCTTTATGAATATATATTTTTTATTTTACTGAAGTATTAGTGTGTTGTCATTGTTATGAAACCTTGTTGTATTGACTCATTGATCATATGGAGACCATTTTGTGCTGCACTGGAAAACAATGCTGTTAATGTGTAACTGCAGAGTTTTTGTTGCATTACATTGCACTATTGTCTTTTGTTATTTAGACTTGGGTAGCTTAATGCTGGAATCTTAATATCTTTATAAAACTGAATTGTCTTGTGCTAAGAGTTTGGGTTGAATAACAACAATAGAGTCAAGATGACAGTGTAATGATCCTTTTTTTTTGGGTTGGATGTTTCAGATGTTTCAGCCTCTAGATAGCTGACCTGAAATCTTCACTGATTGGTCTGTGAATCGTTCATCAAGCAGCCTGTCGAAAGTAGCATATACAGCATATAAGCTCTCCTGATGTGGTCTTCTGGATTGCAGAAACAGCTCTGCTGTTTCTTTCTGCATTTTCCAGAGTGGAAATCATTGGGCATAACTGGACCATCTTGTGCCATCAGATTGAAGTATATAGTGTTGTTTTGAAAATGAAGGTTACTAATGGACTGCGCCTTTATAAAGTCACCACTAAGTGTTTTCATATGAAGTCATGTTGTTGTGAGTGTGATCTTTATTTGCACTGAATAGAATCAATATGTCAGCTTAAGGCCAATTGTTAATGTAGCCTTCCTGAATTTGATTTAGGTGGCGTTTTCCTTGGGTGTTGGTGTACTTTTTAAAATGAATTTCCTGTTCAAGTTTTTTCTGTGTTGCATGTCCTTGAAAAGCGCTATATAGTCTTGTTATTATGGAGATATGTTCCTCCTAGGGATTTCATTCAGTTTTCATACAATATCATTATAAATGTGTGGTACAGTTGTTTGCCAAAGTTTGGTCTGTCAATTTATTTTAAATGTTGCCCCAGGCTGTTTTCAGAGGATTTTATATCAAGGGTTTTACTCATTTTTAATAATCTGTACCCCTCCTAATAACCACCCTTTGAAGTTGACATTGAAAAGGCTGTTACTGATAGGCTTTCTTTGTGTTCAAGAGGAAAATAATCTTTGAAAGAATCTAAGTATATATTTCAACAACACATTAATTTGAGAGGAATACAGCTGTTTTGGTGTAAACTGGCACTTCATATACTGTTATTGTAGATGATTTATAGTAATACAAGCAAAGCAGAATTGTGAATAATATTATATTCTCTCTATTCATTAACATTAGTCTGCTGGATAAATGGGTGTTTCACTTAGTAAAAATTATGGCACTGATTAGTAAATGTTGCAGTGGATAAGGAGATTGGCATAGACTGTTTAATGTTTAATCGTTTTCCTTTAAGTTGGTTCTGGCACTCTTTGGATTAAGCTTTAATCTACCTGCACGTAATGGTTGTTTCCTTCAGTAATGGTTTAGCTTTATGGCTGGCCTGATGTCATCCTAATCTAAATTTTTTTGTCCCTTATTAGCAATGAAATTAGAGCTGAAAAAAACAGCCATCATTTGGATTAATGTATCTAAAACGGAATTTGCTGTGTAGGTAGGACTACCTGTTAACATCCTGGTTGTCATGGCAATACTGCAGATTCTGATCAGTCAAGCAACTAGAGTGATGTCACCATAGTCTTATTAAATGAAAATTTGTTGAAATTGCAGTGGCAGCATGCTGGTCTCTGTGCAGTCGATGGCCACTGCTTCTCATACGCTCCATTCTGCCTCTGTTTATGTTCTTTGGTCACCAGTTTAGCTGTGTCATCTTTTTCGATTTTTTTGTGCTAGTGATTACTACCAGCTGACTGGCTCACCAGGGGTAGAATTTATGTGAAAGCGTTTTGAAACGTGCAGGCGATTGTAGCAGGGAGTGTGTGTGTGTGTGAGAGAGAGAGAGAGTGAGAGAGAGAGAGACTGAGTGAGTGAGTGAGACAGGACTCTGCTTCCATAGGATAATCCACCCAATCCCCACCAGCGTTCAGTGTCTTAAATGCAACATTCTTCATTGTGAATAATGTTTGAAGAATAGTGATTGATTGTCTGACTGTGCTATAGGGTTAGGCGATATACACAGATAAGCATGCATACGCTTCACTCCAAGCATGCTACTTATGTTTTTTTTTAGCTGGTACAATAACGGGACGACACAGCGGAGCAGAATTATGGTGCTGATTACCGTTTCTCTATGAAACAATCGGTGGATGAGCCCAAATTAATTATGATTGGGAAAAAATGTCACAAGCCCTAAAAAGCCATCCAAAGTAGTGGTTCTCCAACATTTTACACTGCGCATGTTACCTTGCTTTGCGTCTGCCCACTTCGTCAATGAAGGTGATAATCGCAGGTTAGTCACTGTTGGATACCATCATCATCATATTGCACAAGCTTACTGTACTACATTGTTTACTACTGATACTTCTGGCCATAAAGTGCATCTGGACAGTGGCTTGCCCAATGTCTCATTCCGAAACCAAGGGTATTATGCTGTGTTCCATTTACCCCGGAGTTTGGGAGTCAGTGCTGCGTATTATGTCACAACTGAGTTAACCACGTTCCGGTACAAATTGGAAAACCATTTAGCAATACCAGGGACCTGTTTCATAAAGCAGGAGTTCTTGCTTAGCCAGAAAACTTGTCAGATTTAAGGTACCCCAGTTTAAATGGCATTGATCTTTGTTCACTTACATTTAACCTTGACTCCCTTAAATCCAAGAAATTATTTGGCTAAGCAAGATCCTGCTTTCTGAAACAGTCCCCGATTCGAGCCAGGTTCATCGTTAACATTAATACCAGTTGATGACAACACATTACACAGTATTCTGAGTATAAAAACACTACAGCAACATGGCCACAGATAGCGGTTCAACAGTTTCATGTGTGCTGCCAATTTAATGAGCCATAAATAAGACATAAGTGCTAATAAATGGTATAACACTACAACTTTAACTTCTGTTGATAAAGAGTGCAGCCATCTTGAATTCTGAGGTCGGGGTTGTATGGATTCCTGTGACTTTCCAAGTAATAATTCCAACTTCACAGGGCATTCCAGTTGAAATTTCTGACTAGAAACTTGGGATTTCCAAGTTATGCATTCAAATGGAATGCAGCATTAATGTGAAGTTGGTTGGCTCATTGTTGATGCAATGACATTTGCTCTTCTGGGAAGGCTTCCCATTAGATGTTGGAACGTTACTGATGGGATTTGCTGTCATTCAAGTTGGGTATTGGTGTTGAGTGAGGTCCCTTTCTGTGAGCTTCTGTGTCCAAACACTTCACAGCCAAACTTGCCCCGAGACATTTTGACCTTTACTTTCACTTCACTTAATAATGGTGTCCACATACCTTTGGCTATATTGTGTATCTTAATTTTATATTCATATTTTATCATTTGTGCAGGTATCGATAGCTTTTATGTAACTCTTAATTCACAGTAATTAACTGTCACAATAAGGAAAATGATAGTTGCCTTGTTTGCTAAAAAGCATATTGCTTTATTTATTATTTTTTTAATTATTCCCCCCTCCCCCCAGAGAAAGTATCTTAAAATTAATGCACCCCCTCACCCGGTCTGCTTTATGAATGGTTTTGGAGAGTAAGCCAAAGCATGTTGTCTTCTGAAAATCTTCTGACTGTAGCCGTTTCAATTTTGGAGGAAATAAGTGGACCTTTAACATCTGCAGTCTTTTTATTAGTTACAGGTTTGCTGTTCTTTGTTTAGTTTGTTTCAGTGCATATTGGGGTTATTGGTAATATAGGAATTGGTAGCTGCTGTTCTGCTTTTAAAAATTCAGTGTTTCAAAAATGTTACCATTTTAAGATGATAATCACTGGCTGTTTTTCCTATTTGACTTTGGTACTTTTTTGCAGGGGAAAGAAGACTTTGAACAAAAAGAAGCTGAAAAGGCGACAGAAGGTCAAATCAAAAGTAAAAATTAGAACAAAGGTAACCGCCTTTTATTTTGGCGATCCTTGCCCTCCATTTAGGCATGTCTTCTTTTGGTGTTATCCGTTTTGTCTAGTCTGTCTGTTTTTTTTGTGAGTGTGTGTGATTTTGAAGACTTGTATGAGTTTTTGTGTGTGATTTTGACTTTTAAAAATATATTTGTCTAAGGTCTGATTAAGGAGGTAATGAATGAGGTCTGGGTTTAGTATTGCATGATTGTGGATG
This sequence comes from Stomatorhinus ivindoensis, assembly GCA_019775895.2. Lineage (NCBI taxonomy): Eukaryota > Metazoa > Chordata > Actinopteri > Osteoglossiformes > Mormyridae > Stomatorhinus > Stomatorhinus ivindoensis. Next base: position 42,786,983 of record JABFEB020000001.1, on the reverse strand, counting down.
ATCAGAACTCTCAAAAAGGTATGCATGCTAATTATACCATGGCTGCCGAAAATCATTAGTTGTCCAAATGCATCGATGTGGAGCGCTGTTTTTAAAATGTCAATTTTGTTAAAGTAAGATCGTTATGACCTTAATGAAGAGGCTTCCCTCTGATCTCAAGATCTGTTGCTTGGAGTACAGTTTAAATGAGTTACAGCTGGGCAATAGCCAGTAAACAAGGTTTTCTGGAAAAGATGTGTAAGATACTGTGGCAGTTCACTCTGTTGCCAGGTGATGTAGTGTCACCTGTTGCCCTGGCAACCATGTCCTCCATCCGGTTGTCATGCAGTCAGCAATGCAGTATAACCGTGTTGCGTGTCTGCTGATGGGTGTGCTAGGAAAAAAATAGCTTCATTTGCAAATACCGTATGATGTGGTATTAGACAATCGTTTGGGATGTGTTCTTTTGTCTGGTTTTGTTTTCCTTCTTAAAGGTTTGCTCTTCATGGAAGCAGCCAAGAGAATCTTAAAAATGAGCAAAAGAATAGCACGTGCCCTCCTCCCAGCTCTGGACCTCATTAGAATAAAGTTAAGCCCCTTTCATTCCGCAGCTTGTTCCGTTATATATGCATAGGTGTTGGGTTCAGAGGTTAGCACAGTCTGTAAGGGTCACACTTGAATGATGGCCAAGATGCATTGTTATGTGGTAAACATTAAGTGGTAAGCATTTTGATGATCTGAGAGGTGTATTTTGCTATATATGCAGTGAATTGTGCTTGGAATTTGCTCTTTGTGTCATTTGAATTCCCCTCAGAGTGATTTTTGGTGCTGACTTGTGCTCTTGTGTCTGTCACCTGCACTCGGAAGAATGATTTTGTTTTCTGTGTTGGATTCATGGCACATCACTAGCTGAGCATTTGCTAGCAGAGTTGCATATTGACCAGGTGTCTGTCATGCGATTCAGTTTCTGACATAAAATGGTGAAGAGCTGCAATAGAGCTTGGAAGCTCAGGCCTTATAAGGAGAATTTCGATTTATGGCGTGAAGATCGATCTTCAGTGCTCCCAGATGTAATGTGAACTAATTAATTAGGGTGTCACATCTGTTGGAATGTTTTATATACATATATACATTTATATACAAGTTACTATATCTTATTACATTTGTCATCGCACATTGTACAATTATGTATTGAAAACACTCAAAATATTGCCAGTATAGTAGCTAAACAGACCATACAACCAAAACAAATATGTTTGTCCTGTCTTTATCCAGTACCTTGTAAATGGTCTGAAAACATCAAACACAAGGTCACAACCAAAACTTGGCGTTTTTATGTTTTTCAGGTGTTTAGTGTGTGTGTGTGTGTTAGAGATGCACCGATTGCAGTCTTCTGGGCCAATTTCTGTTTTTTTTTTCTTTTTTAATTGTGACTGGCTCATGATTCTAATTTCCTTTCTATGAACGATAATTGACAACATATTCAAACAAAAATCATCAAATGCATTTTTCCCAAACAGCACAAAGTTACAGGATATTCTCAAAGTGCTCAGTGCCAAAACAAATGTGTGTTACTTGTATAATTTTCTAGTATGTGTAAATTCATCAGATAAAAAGAATAATAGTTTTATTAATACCAGCATCACATGTTATGCACATACAATTCTTACATCACTAGTCAGATTAAGATCAGGTTTTTCATTCCTTTGTACTGTGCACCCATTATAGCGCAGGGGGTTAAAGTTTTGCTAAACCGTTTTTACTGTCATAGGAATAAACCTTAGTTAGTGTTGCAATTGTAATGATTATTCCTTTTCAGGATTATCTAGCATATGTTTAATAATCGATTTAAAGTTTACCTCCTATGTTTTACCATGTTTTTGTGGTGGTTCCCTCATAGTTTACTTTGGTTTTACATGTGTTACAAATTGCAGTCTTTGTGTTGTCTTCACTCAGTGAAGAATTTTTACACTAACGACATGTTAGCGCGTGGCTGTGAAGCTATTGCCTACAATGCTGTGTCGTGTGCAAACTGGATCGGTCCCGTATCTGAGTATCGGAAATACATAAGATTGCCTGGCTGATCTCCGGTTCGGCCCAAGCACGCTGAAAATGAGCCGATTCCAGTCCTCGACCAGTGCATCTCTAGTGTGTTGCTAAATGTGTGTTATTAAATATATAATGTGCACATGCACACACGCATATATACATGGGCACACAAATGATAAACCATGATGTGGTTACATTGAGTTTGGAACCTGTATTTGATAAGTGGCGTGTGGGAAAATGGATGGATATATCCATTGGATAGTCATGCCAATAAATTAAACATGCATCATGTTTTGTGTAATTTGGCATGGGGACAGTTTACTGATCATTCAAAGTTCTTGCCTTCCATACTTATGTATATCTTTACTGCATGTGTGTGCACATTTCATTATACATGTACTGTTCCTCACATCTGCAT
>JABFEB020000001.1:42764480-42782656 GCA_019775895.2 Stomatorhinus ivindoensis | reverse complement strand
GTATATGTATATATGTATATGTATATATATATATATATGTATATGTATATATATATATGTATGTATATGTATATATATATATGTATATATATATATGTATATATATATATATGTATGTATATATATATGTGTATGTATATATATATATATGTATGTATATATATATATGTGTATATATATATATATATATATATATGTGTGTGTGTGTGTCTGTACTTAATATTTGGCAATAAACATCTTATTTTAAGATTAAAAATAGTAAAATTGTAGTAGTCTGTACAGTATGAGCATATAGATTCTGCACCAGTGATTAAAATGTCGCATGTCAATGAATTTTATCATAACTGTTTCTGATTTTCTTATAAGGATTTTGCAGTATATTTATTACGGTTCTGCTTTGATGGTACTTTTTGTACTGAGACTTGGCTCATCTCTCTCTCTCTCGTTTTATGCTCATTCTTTTGCGTCGTATCATAAGCATTCATCTATGTCGCCCTGCCGCCCCTCTCCCAGGCCGACGGCGCGGAAGGGATCCTCCCCATCCCGGACGTTAAACTCCATGGCAACCCTTCTGCCTTTAACGTCTACTGCAGCGTGCGCCTCTGCGTGCTGGACTGGCAGCAGAGGGAGGCGTCTCTGGCCCTCGCATCGCGCAGCTCCGTGCAGAGCGGCGACTCGGACAGCGAGGAAGAGGAGGAGTGCCGCGAACCAGTGATCAAGCTGCCCAAGGTCAGCGGCGGTGTCCCAGCGGGGGGTCGCGAGGCCTGCTTGGCCCGGGGGAATCGATGGGTCCATCTCCTCATGTTTCTCACACAGACCCTTCCTGAGTGTCTGGTCACTGAGGAAGGCCTCCTTCTTTAACTGTTCACCAGCTTTCAACAGAATAATTTATGCTGAATTTCAACTGCATGGTTTTACAGAAAATGCTAAATTAAAATATTTCACAGATACAGACTGTTTGACCCAGTAAATATTGTAATTAATTCAGACAGAGGTCGACAGTGGAAAGAGTAAAAGTATACAGCATAAAGGGTTTTTTTAAAAAAATATATGTTTGGTAATATAATAAAATGTAGGGTGTTATATGGATTCATTAGTCTAGGCTCTAAGTATGCATTGGGTTTACTGAAATAAGAAGATTATTATTATATATGAAATGAGTGAAAAGATTGGAGCTGGCATTTCTGCAGCTGGCCTGTATGGCAGATTTATCAGTTAAGCCCCCCATAGCCTGCGCGCAAGCCCAGTGGTGTTGTTCAGAAGCAGGTCACGTCCCTTTTGCATGTGACTTGCTAGGGAGAGTGTGACACTGTGACAGTGTATGTACTTCGCTGTGCTGGCCTGTGGAATGAGTGCACGCTCTTCGCTTCCTTATGCTAATTAGACAGGAGGTGCCCCAGCGGGTGGCTGTGTGCTGTAGCCTCGCACCCCTAGGGTTCTGGGTTCCATTCCCGGCCCGGCACCGCATGTGTGAATTTGCATGTTCTGCTCATGATTGCACTTCCCGCACAGTCTGAAGCCAGGTAGTTTAGGTAAATTGTCCTCTGTATTACTCTTAGTTTGTGTGTGCATGTGTGTGGGTGTACGCAATCTCTGTGGTCTATTTCTGCCCACAATCTCTGTGATTAGTTTCTAGATCCTGCATATTTATGGAGACCGCCATAAAACTTAATGGGCAATATGCACAATTTCCTAAAATTCTTTTATTTAGCAGGCAGCTATATCTGTAGTGGCGAACAAGATATGTGAAATATTGTTACACAATACAGAGGCAAGTCACATGAAACTACTGTAACAACTTGAGATTAGGAAGCCCTTTTTTGGTGGGTAACAGCTATAAAAAGTGTCATTTAGTAATATAACTGCTCTCTTTTTCTGGCCTAATTTCTACATTGTTACTTGAACTGTTGCGCTTCTATGTTCATGGAAGGTCTGGATTTGGGGATTTCTCTGTGTCACAATACGGTGATTACTGAGCCTCTCCTTTGAATGACCAACCAGTTGAGCATAAAGAGTCACAGCCACAGAGAACTCAACTGGTTGGTTGAAACAAAATTTTGGTCTGGATTTGTACTCTCTGGACCTGAAATCTCCGCCTCTGACTAAAGCTTTAGGCAGAGATGATTTTATTTCTGCTTTACATCTATCTAATATTATATAATATCTAAATATTGTTTTATCAGCATAGAGATGGAGAGGTTTTAAATTTTATTTAAAAGATTATTTTATTGATGGGTGCAAAAAATAACCTTTTTCTGTTTTTGTGTCTAAGAGAGCCGGACAAACTTGCCAGCTGACATTTTTTTTTATTCCATTAGACATTAATGCAATTTGAAACAAGGGGGAAAAAGCCCTAGTGCCAGTAAAGCTAGATAGTGGGCAGTTGGTGTGTCCTGGTGGACTTCCTTCTTAAATCAGACCCTGTTCATTTAAATCACTGTCAGAAAGTGTAGTCCAAGCCAGTTAAATTAGTGCAATAATCACCATACCTGTGTTAGTTTGGCTGGTACATAATGGATGTTAAGGCTGCTGTTGGTCGGTGTTTCAGTGAGTTGTTGAATCCCAGGATTCACCAGGCTTTTAGAAAGGCACTTCTCAGTGCTGCACATCCTGCAAATATCTAACCAAATCATGTTCCATTAACTGCAATTGGATTTGCTTTCCATCTGCTTGTTTCTTTCATTCCTTCCCTTCAAGGTGAAGAGTGTGCGTACTTAATAAACCTTGAGTAGGGTCTAGCCGCCGATCACTGTTCTCCTCACTTGTCCTTATTAAATGTGTCTTCGGTGTAAAAGGCAAGCTCTGCACATATTGTTATACGAAGTTATATAAAGGCAAAAAAGGTTTGTGTCGCTGATGGCTTTGTACAGACCATTGATTGATTTTCTGTGAATTTGCAAATGGATTATCTTTTGATACACACCTACGCAGATGGCCTGGGACACTCTGTAGTGAACTGGGTTTATGTCAGTCTTAAGTGGCATTGTAATTCGGGGTAATACTGGATTTCCTATAAAGAAGAAAACTCAGGTCTGGGAATCGAAACTGGTGATAGGATTTTGGATGTTTGCTCCGGAATGAACGGATCTGCTTTTTCTGATTATTACTCGCCAATGATATCGGTAGCGTAGCTTCCGTAAGCGCCGCTGGGCTCCGCCATAAATGGCAGGCCGGGGCGGCCTTCTCCTGCTTTAGGTGAACCCTGTTTGAAGTTGTGCTCAGAAATCCTCAGCTGGCTTCAAAGCAAAGGGCCAGGCACGGTGCTGAGGGTTTACATTTTTTTTGTCCCCTGTCAGATTATCGGCATCGGGCTGCGTGGCGTGTTCGAGCTCATCAAGGAAACGCGCTTCTCGCACCCGTCGCTGTGCCTGCGCAGCCTGCAGGCCCTGCTGGACATGCTGCAGGGGCAGCAGCCTGAGGCCTTCCTCTCAGAGCCCCCCGATGTCCTGGGTAAGTACTGGCATTCTGCCAGAGTTCAGGTCCAGAAAGTATAAATCCAGACCAAGGTTTTGTTTCAACCTACCAGTTGAGCATAAAGAGTCACAGTCGCACTCAGCTAGGTGGTTGGAAAAAAAATGTGGACTGGATTTGTGCTTTTTGGATGTAAACTTTCCACCTCTGCATTCTGCCTACCTGCACAGTCATGAACATGTAATTAAAAACTCAGCTAACATGCCTTATCATATTTAAAGAATAAACACAGGAGCAAACCTGCCCTCACTTACCGTCTTTGATTTTTTTTTTTCCTGCATCGTCATAGTAACCTGCTGTCAGTATAACCCAGTGTATCCCTCCCTGGGAGGGTGCAAAAATGTGGACTGTCTGGCAGGGAGTGTGGAGGGAGCGAAAATGTGGACTGACTGTAGGTCCATGTGGACCAGATTGGGGGAACACTGATATAACCGATGGTACTTGCGTTCTGCTGCTACTGAACCGCGGGCGGCGCTGTCCATTTCTCGACCGCAGAGTCTCTATTCTACCTGCTGCTGGAGACAACTGTGCGCAGCACGGCCATGAGTGACAAAACGGGCCAGGCGCTGGCAGCGCTGTCCTGCACCTGCCTCTTCAGCTTGGTGGTGTGTTGGGGCGACACAGGGAGGATCCTGCAGGCCGTGTCGGCCATCCTCACCAACAACGGCAGCCACGCCTGCCAGACCATTCAGGTGAGTTACCCCCTGAAAACACCCTATGTAGATACACCAGTATGTGGGTTTGAATGGAATACGAGTCTGAAGTCTGAGGCCACTGATGACTGAGAGAAGAATGTGGGCACAGGAATGTGGAATGGTTCCCTTTTAAATGCCGGTCGCTTCGTATCGTGTGAGCTATTTTTGCGGTATGTTTTGAAATTTCTGGTTATGTGTGTTTCTGTGGGTTTAAAGCCTCCTGGGTTCGAAGGCAACAGGAAAACAAAGCCGTCTAGCAGCAATAGTGATAGCCCAGGGTGTGATTTGTAGCAAAGCTTTGTGTGAGGGGCTTGGAAGTTTTCTCCTTAGTGCAGGAAGTCATCTGGCTATATTTGGATATAAATGTCACAATGGGTCTAATGTCATATTAAGTGCTTTTGACATCTATGTTTATTAAAGTGAAGTTTATGTGAGGGTGTTTGGTGATCTCTGTGGTCTGAGAGTGGTGCAGCGGCGAGAGCTCACTTCTCATTTGTGGTCTTCATTTTGGAGCTGTAGACCTGCCCTGCATCCTAATATTGTATTTTGCTAGTCAGGTCTTAAGAAGGCAAAGAAAGGGCAGAGACTCACCATGCTGTCGCTAAGCAGTCAGGGCGGGGGAGGGGGTGGGTATAGGGTGAGTCACCAGGGTCCACGCAGGTGGGGGGTACGATGAGAGGAGCTCTGGAGGGGGGAGGGAAGGGCAGCAGAAGCATCGTCGGCGTTGAGCCAAGCTAATCGGGGCACCGGCGTGTCTCCAGCTCCGGCTCTTGGCGGCTTGGACCCACTCCAGGAGCTCGCGGATTTATTGAACTTCCGTTTTGTTCGAGAGCTGATGAGTCAACACAAATGCAAGACTTCGCCCTTCGTCTTAACATCAGTCGCTCAAGACGTCGGCCCATGTTATATGGAAGCATAATTGTTTCCATGAAAGGAGCAGAAAATAAAATTAGGGTGTTTCTCTCTACCAACGGCTAAAGCGGCCTCCCAAGAATGAACCTGTACCTTTGACATTTGGGGCAGGGCAGAAACAACATCCAGGGATTTTTACTGTCCACTGTACTTCTAATCTTAGTATTGGATCCGATCTTCGGCAATGATGGTATAAAATGGGTACACGAGAGCAGGAGTATGGTCAACTACGCATATTAGTGTGAATTGTGAACGTACATAAATGTTCGTGGTGGTTTATGATTAAACATAACTAGGCGACATGCAGGCAGTCATGCTGTGTCCTGCCCCCCCCCCACGCCCCTCCAGGTACCCACCATCCTGGGAGCACTGCAGCGCAGTGTTCAGGCCGTCCTGGTGGGCAAAGTGCAGATCCAGGACTGGTTCGGCAGCGGCATCAAGAGAGCAGCGCTGATGAACAAGTGGATGTTGAGGGACGTGACTGTGGACGAGGACGAGCACTGCCTGCTCCAGACTGATGGCTCCTTCCTCTATCTGCTGTGCAAGGATGGGCTCTACAAAGTGGGCTCCGGTTACAGCGGCACCGTGCGGGTATGTCTGCGTGTCACCATTCACGTTGGCCTCCATAAGAACAATAAGTTCCTTGTGTAGTTCCTCATCACACAGTTAGGTGCCTGATACAGTCTTTGACCAGCTTGTGTCAGTCATTTACGTGCTGTCCCCTGGGTTTCAACTAAGCTCTCCTTTATCCGGTAATCCCACACCCACATCCCATCACACGGTTTCATGGGCATGTGTTAATCACTGTGCTCAGTTACCGAAAGTCGTGTTCACAAGTTTATTGTTTTTGTTACGGTCAGTGTGTATGAACATTTGTCTGCTGTATGGGGGATTTGAGTGTTTTTTGAGTAGATTTTGGGGAATGTTTGCAGGGAGTAATTATGTTTTTTCTGAAATGCCACAGGGTCACGTGTATAACTCAACGTCACGCATCAGGAACCGAGAGGGGAAGAGGTCCTGGCTCGGGTTTGCTCAGGTATCTTTGTCGATTTCAGGAGTGTGTGTGACGTCATACATGTGTCATATGTACTCATTTCTATGGGGTGAAATGAACTAAGGCTACATCTCCATGTCTTTCTGTAAATGCACTTCATGACCAAAAGCACGTGGGCACCTTATTGATTAGCCACACCCCTTTCTGACACAGGTGTTTAACTAAGCACACAGTCACACAATGACCCCCAACAAACATTAGCAGCTAAATGAGTCACCGTACGGAACAGGTTAATGACTTCCGATTTGGTACCATCAGAGGACATCATCAATGTTCCAACATCTAATGGAAAGCCTTTCCGGAAGGGCAGAGGCTATTATGGCAACAAAGGGTGGACCAACTTCATATTAATATTCTTGGTTTTAGAATGAGACTTCGGTTAAGCTTTGATAATTTTCTTAAATTATTTACTGAATGTACGCTTGAATCTATTTGCATCGTTCTTAAGGTAATTATTCTCCTGTTTTGATTGTGTTAATTACCATCGTATACGCATTAGAAATAACTCTGGCACCATTGTGAGTGTAATAATGACTTTGTTGGTATGTGCGTAGGGCTGTCTGCTGTACAGAGATATGAATAGTCAAAACATGTCAGCCGTAAGGATCAACCCAGAGACGCTGGAGCAGGAGAGCACGATCACCCTGGCTGGTAGGATTCACCTTTTCTGCAGAAGGCCACCACTGCTGAGGAAGGACGCCACATTTTGTTGAATTTGACTAGTGCCCGGTGCAGCTAAATCTATTGATTGATAAAACCACAATCGGACCTGTTGCTGTCGTACTGAGAGAATGCAGCTGCAACCCTAACGGCTTTATTTTTGTCTTTCTTTGTCAAGGTCTGCAAGGGGACGGACAAAACATTTTATTTACTGATGGGGAATACATCAATCAGATTGCAGCCTGCAAAGATGTGAGTAAAACTGTGTAAATATAATTTTTAGTTCTCAGCTGACAGATTGTATTGTTGATCCTGAAGATAGATAGATCCTCTATTTTCTGTTACCACTGGTCTCTTAGGTTTCTAGCAGTTTTAGTTTATTAGTGTGAATGTAAAGTGGTATGTGAAGTCCTATATTAGTTGGGTTCTAATTTATTGATTGTCTTTCGCTGGTGTTCGGGTAGGTTTAGTAGATGATTAAGGACCTGTTGTATAAAGTCAACATAATCCATCCTCTACAATAAGGTACGGACAGAATAATAGAGTCCTGTTGTAGTGAGGTTTAGATAAGCTGTATTTCCAGATGAGTTACAGAATAGGATCTGATTTTAAAATGGATGCAAGGGCTGTTGGTCCCACATTTTACCATATGTGCTTGTCCCTTTGACAATGGTGCCACTGGACCAAAGCATAGAGAGACTGGGAATGACATAAACAGTCTGGGGTAATTCTCCATGGACCAGTGTCTGTAGCAGTTAATATGCAAGCAGGAGAGATGTGAAATTCATGCATCTGCAGAGGAGTCCAATTTGCATAATCATCCCTGTGTGAACGGGAGGAGGGGTGGATTGGGAAGAAGTCAGCATGCGACTTCATCCGTCCTTACCGTGGGATGCAGGGAGTCCGCTGTGAATCAGAACCACCCGTAGGGGGCGCAGATCAAAAATGGAGCCGAACGTTGCTCGTTTGAGAGCACCTCAGAAGGGCGTCAGCAGCGCCGAACGAATACAGACATCTCACCTTGGCACAGCAGCAATCGAAGCATCGCATTGTGTAAAACGCCACGCGTTCCTGTGCTCCAGCCCACCATTAACACAGAGATCACAGGCTCTCCCTTTTTCATCTAATGTCCCCAGTGTCCTTTTATGTCCATAAAGACACAAGACATCTTCCAAGGCTTTCACCCATTGTTTGGTGAAGCACGTCCAGCGTTGCCGGGGGGCATGCTGCTCGACGATGTGTGTCGCCGAGTCGATGTCAGGGTGTAGGAGGATGAGTGAGATGGTTTGGCTTGATGTCGCAGGATGGCTTCGTGGTGCGGATCTACGCCACGAGTGCCGAGCCGGCCCTGCAGCAGGAGCTCCAGCTGAAGCTGGCTCGCAAGTGCCTGCACGCCTGTGGGATTTCTCTGTTTGACCTTGAAAAAGACCTCCACATCATCAGTGAGTTTGGTCCTCCACATTGCAGCGCATGGGATCGGTAGCATTGAAACAAGCTTTGACATTCGGGTTCACGTTCCAGCCAATTTTTGGTCAGTTAATCACAGATTTAAAGCTTAATGTGTGAATTGTTTGAGGATTGGAGTAATTAATAATGGGAAATTACATTTCCTTATTACTCAGTTGTAAAAATGACTTAATCACTTTCATATTTTAAGTTTTGATAAAATGTGTTAATAGTACAGGTAGGTTAACAAATGCCTTTATGGCTCAGAACTGATTTTACACCAATTGATTTAATTGCTTTTGCCTCATTCAGATAAACATAGACAGTGGTCACTATTGAATTGAAGGTAGCAGTTCAATTTTGAAGTCTTAATAAAATATTTGTGGGTTAGTGAGTCTCAGTGCCTGATATAATGTCTGTATTGTTTCCTCTCAAATTTGATGAGTAATTGGGTTTTGCTGTAGGGCTATATATAGATTTGGGAGCTATGTTTGCCCTGCTATTGTAAAATGAGGGGTGACCTGTCTGGCCGTCTGTCTGTCTTTGTGTCCGGTCGGCCCCCTGACTCCCTAGGTACCGGGTTTGATGAAGAAGCTGCCCTGCTTGGAGCTGGCAGGGAGTTTGCACTGATGAAGACAGCATCAGGGAAGGTAGGTCTCGTTCGTCCTCCATCTTGCTGCAGTACGGACGGGCCTGCGTGGTACGTGGACGATGGTGCTGCTATATGCTCGAGTCTGTGCCAGAAAATGGCCATATGGATTCGGTTGCGTGCCTGGCACTGAATGCCAATAAGAGTTTCTGTAGTGAATCCAGAGCACAGGCTTTTAAAATGCATTCCACTTCTCACACTGAGGCTATTAGAGCTCCATTAAAATATTGCGCTGCATTTTGTGAGCAGCAAGATTTAAAAATAGCCTACGTTAATTTAACCTCCGTATTTTGAACACGGGCCCGAAGTAGAATCTCGTCTTCTTGATTGTCATCGGTAACTATGGCCCACGTTTCCATTTTGCCAGCACATTTTCCTATGAAATGCGATGCCTCTTCAGTTCAGACCGTAAAGAGGGATTTGACTAGGAGGCGTAATGTTATGCCCCTTCTCTGCGGGTAGCTCGTTTGCAGTAAAGCTGGGTGTTGACTCCTAGTCGTCACTGCATATGGGGAATTGTAGACAGACAGCCATGAAGCCATCGCCAGTCCTGAGCTGGCTGTGGTCTGCATCACTGGCTGCGGTCTGCATCACTGGCTGCGGTCTGCATCACTGGCGGTGGTCTGCATCACTGGCTGCGGTCTGCATCACTGGCTGCTGTAGCTAATGACCCTCTTAAATGGTAATTTGGTTATATCCCCAGTGCCCACTGTGCAGCATGCCACCGCCGCACTCGTAATGAAAACTCAAAGCCAATCACAGGTGCCGCATCCCGCACCCCCTCCCCCCCCCCACACTTTATTTGTAGCGACTAGGGAAATGGCCGTCAGAGACGGATTTGTATGATCAGGGTGCAGGTGCGATTACTGAGTGTAGTGTGGCTGGCAGACGGCACTTGGGCTGCTGTAAAAGGAAAAAAAGCAAAACAGTCGGAGTTAAATGGGTGCACTGGGACTTGGTGTTATTGACCAGGGATAATTATGCCACTTCTCAAGGGATAATTTATCTGTCATTGCTGACCTGGTATAAATATTTATATATTCATATAAGGTATTATAGGTGACCTGCAAGATGCCTTATTTCGGATAAGTATGAATTCAAAAAAGACTGATAAAAATAGTTTACCAGACTGTAATAAATGCTGGTTTAAATTTTTTTTTCGTCCAGTACAGATGCTTCTCGCTTTAGTATAGCTAGACTTACGACGTTATGACTTTGCAATAGCGCGATGGGGATGCACATACTGCAGTAATCTTGAGTTTTGGTTGAGTGTCTCCGGGTTAGCACTATGCCATTTGAATTTTTTCCCCGTGATTGCACGTGATGGCACCATCCACGCAGCCGTGCTTCCAGTCTCTATAGTGATCGCAAGCGTAAACATTTCATACACGAACACCATATCATGGGCATCACAGCGGCAGCGTGGTTAGTGCCGCTGCCTCTCGGCAAGAAGGTCTTGGGTTCGGTCCAGGGTCCTTTCTGTGTGGAGCTCGTACGCCCTCCCCATGTTCGCGTGGGTGTCTGCTGAGGGCTCCAGTTTCCTCCTACGGTCCAGAAGCATGCAGGGCACATTGATTGGCGAGTCTAAATTGGCCCTGTAATTGTGCGTGTGTGCGCCCTGCGGTGTTTTGGCACCCGCCCAGGGTTAGTTCCCGCCTGCACCCCCTGTTCCCAGGATAGGCTCTGGCTTCCCCCGTGACCGTAAGCGGTTATGGTGATGGTTAGATGGATGAACAACATATCGGATATAGCTTTTTTTTCTTTTCTTTTCTGTGTTCTGTGTATTCATCTATTTAGTTTTTACATTTCTAATATTTACTTAGATACTGTAATTGTTTATTGTTTACTGATAGTTATATACTATTATCGTATCATATTCATATTCGACTTAACATTTCCATTTGCGATGGGTTATTCGGAGCATGACCCCATCGTGAGCCGAGGATTATCTGAACTTCATGAACCTCTCTGGTCTGCAGTATCTTGTTTCAGCTGAACGTGGCTCTGCGTGTCCATCACTCTGCAGTAGCTGCAGGATGAGGAAGCAGTGCTACTGCCGGCTCTGTCTGCGTTACAGCGCCTCAGCGCAGCATCTCCCGTCTCTCAATCCTCTGTCAGATCTACTACACCGGGAAGTATCAGAGCCTGGGCATCAAGCAGGGAGGCCCGTCGGCCGGCAAGTGGGTCGAGCTGCCCATCACCAAGTCGCCCAAGATAGTGCAGTTCTCCGTGGGCCACGACGGGTCCCACGCCCTGCTGGTGGCCGAGGATGGCAGCGTCTTCTTCACCGGCTGCGCCAGCAAGGGTGAAGATGGGGAGTCAAGTACGCATGCTAATGCTACCTATCTGTGCCCTTCTGTAGCCTGGTCTCCTTAGTATTCTTTAGTGATATTAAAGTTCATGTTTCAGGGTCAGAAAAGGAAGTAATCTTTAGTCCTCCTGTTTTTTTGTCTCAGCCCACTGAAAAATAAATTTTCTAAGCCCATTTAGTGATTTGTCCCATATCTTCATATACATTTTGTAGTTAACCATAAACTTAATTGTTGGGATTCCCCTCCTTTTTAGCAAATGTAATCATGGGGGGGTGGGGGTGTATCGCTTCAGGGAGCTGAGCCCCCCCCTAAAGGTTAAATCCTAGAATAAGCCCTGGATTATAACATTTAATGTATTTTTAAGTGAAAAATATTCTTATATTAAGATTAATACTATATTAAGATATAGTAGACATTATTTTTATTATTACGTAAACGTGCTCATATAATGAAATCATCATCTTAGAATTAATACTGAATGTTGCGTTATGAACCCCTCGACATGGCTGCTCTGTCACCGACGCGTTTGCCGTCCCGCAGCAAAGAGCCGGAGACAGCCAAAGCCGTACAAACCCAAGAAGATGATCAAGCTGGAGTCCAAGGTGGCCGTGTGCACGGCCTGCAACAACGGCAGCAGCAGCATCGCCACCAAAGACGGGGAGCTGTACATGTTCGGAAAGGACGCCGTGTACAGCGACAGCACCTGTGAGCCCCTCGCCGCATCACCAGCTTTACGTTTATTCTGCAGGACTCGGCCGGCACCAGAATCTTTAGCACATTTAACAAGCAGGACAAAATGTTTTTTCATTTTATTCTTTTAGCACTTAAAAATTCCCTTCTGCCAGTGTGCTCTAGCGCTCTTGCTTTGCTTAAGCGCCGCATGACCAAGCTGTGTAAAGGCTTTGATAAATGGCGCCGTCTGTATTTGAGTGCATGGATTTCATTTATTTATTTATTTAGACTGAAACAGGTTTTAGCAGCTCTGTATTGGACTTCTCGTATCTGCTGTAATTCATTTGCTCTGAAGAGACACTCAGTGGTGAACATGGTGGGGATGTACTATATGTGTTGGGGGAAAAGAACATCACATTAACTGTGGTTGCACCTCTAAAAATAGATGCTAGGGCTCAGAGAGAATGACCTATTGCTGACCTATTGCTTTCTGGATTTTCTGGGTATGGAGGAACGTGTTTGCCACCCCAAATGAACCAGATGGGGGTTGGGTGCCCCTGATAGTGTAGGAAGGACGTGTCACATGTCCTGCTAATACTCGATGGATACAGTTCTGTAAATCTGCTAAAAGTGCAGAATATGGGTATGGGGTTAAATTGTTTTAGCCTGCAGTTGCAGAATAGGACTGCAAAGCTTACATTGACTATGTTCTGTCATAGAGTCTTCGTTGATGATTCTCTTTGCACTGTTAGTGGCCGTGCTTCTAAATGCCTTGGCGTGACATGTCTTCCCCCTTTCCATCTCCTTCAGGCCAAGTCACAGACCTGAAAGGCCACTTTGTAACCCAGGTAGCCATGGGAAAGGCCCATACCTGTGTGCTGACTAAGAACGGGGAGCTGTGGACTTTTGGGGTGAACAACAAGGGCCAGTGCGGTCGGGACACGGGGGCCATGAGTCAGGCTGGCAAAGGTAGGAGTTTGTTTTAACGCCCTCGACACTGAAGCCGGTCCCAGCCAAATGACCTACTGGTGTATGGGTCACCTGCATGGCTGCCCTGACTGTAGTTCTGTATTATGCTTCATGATTAAATAATAGTTCATTTAAACCCAGTTATTAATTCTCTAAAAGGATGTATTGATATTCTCAGAAGATGTGGCGTTTACCTGAAAGGCTATTGTGCAGGTCGGTACATGTGCACAAGTGTAATCAGGATTGGAAACAGTGAGGTATCAATTTAACCAATCAGAGGACTAATATCCCAAGCATGGATGCCTCCCTTATATAAAAGGAACCTTTTCAGTTTCTTTTGACCCATGCTGGATACTATAATACACTGCCCAGTGACCTAATGACACATCAGGAAGCTGTATTTGCTCATTAGCCCGAGAGGGAAGTTATAAAACCTTGGAAAAGCGTTTTATAATTCATCAGTTCATTGTACGACTAATGTATGCAAATGGAGAATATTTAAGAACATAGTGGCTATGCTTCGATGTGGACATCCTTCCGAGTGACTCCACAGAACGTGAAAATGCATTCTCCTGTTCTGCAGCTGACGCCTGTGTTTCTAGCTCAGCTCAGTTCATGGGTAGTTAGCATTGGACCAAAGAGCGTATTAAGAGAAGTATGATTTGTATGTTGTAATGGCTGAATCGGATAACAACCCAGTGACAAGCCCTATGGCAACAGCTGGAATAACCTGAAATTGCTTATTCAAGACAGTCTGTAGATCTGTACTACTTAAAGATTTGATTGGTATCCATAAAAAAATGATTCGATGCAGTCATGGGGCAATATCATCTTGTTGAATTAAGGTTCACTTCCACATGCAATTCGTTTAAGTTAATAAATGTTTTATTAATTCAGTATGCCTGGTATTTAGGTTATTCCCATCAAATACAGAAATATGCGATTTTTTATGGTGTCCTGTAAGGCATGTAGGGTTCACATACTTTCAAGCAGCACTGTACAATGTCAACTGTTTCTTATTGGCTGACAAGTTGCGGCTGTCGTGGACTAGCTTACTGTAAGTGCTGTAATAATCATCTCTAAAAATAGGTATGGTATTGTCTTTGTTTGCATCTCTGTGTTGGCCCAAACACCCCTAAAGGCGTGTCTCTGTATTCCTTTTGCGGCGTGCCCCTTATCTCCACACCTTCACTGTCCCGCAGCGGCTTTTGGCGTGGAGAACATGGCCACCGCTATGGACGAGGACCTGGAGGAGGAGCTGGACGAGCGAGAGGGGAAATCGCTGATGTGCCAGCCGGGCGCTCACAGGTGGAAGCTGGACCAGTGCATGGTGTGCACAGTGTGCGGAGAGTGCACAGGCTACGGGGCCAGCTGTGTGAGCAGTGGGCGGCCGGACCGCGTACCCGGGGGGTGAGTCAACGGGGTGACCGGTTACACGCATGCAGTGCTGTGCTAATGCTCTTTGTACACTTACCACCAGGATAGAGGTGGATTATTCAGGTGCAGGAAGTAGAAATCTGGCCCAAGATTTTGTTTCAACCATGCGGTTGAGTATTCAGTGTCTGTGACTCTTTATACTCACCTGGTTGGTTGAAACAGAATCTTGGTCTGGATTTTTACTTTCTGGTCCTGATCTATCCACCTCTAAGTGTATTTGCTCAGAAAAAAGATGCAGATGAACAGCAACACAATAAAAACGTAAAAGTATTTCCTCTGTATCCCAAAAAAATACTGATATTTTGTTTGATGGCTAGAAGAACACAGCTTTGGTTGCCAACCTCTCCTCAAGGGCACCTCAGCCGTTCCATATATTCAGTAAACTTCACCACTAACGTCACACAATTAATTAATTACCTTAATTAGTTAACTCAATGAGGTATCGATTAGCCAAAAATGGTATGCTAGTGGACAGAAATACATTGGTGAATTGGACAATTGCCGCAAATGCTAGAGACTGGAGCCCAGTATTGCACACGCGCTCCAGTGTGCCAGAGTCAGCTGCACGCTTGTCAGGTTACCTGCCCTGTAAATAATCTTTACTCAGCAGATGGTCATACACCCGACCGTGTCTCCCATACACCATCAGACAGCTCTCTGTTACTCAGCTCAATGCAGTCCGGCTACAGCAGAATCGCAGTGCGTCTGGATCTGCGCTCGGGTGGCGTTACATGATTTGCATTTTAGCAGTGTAGTCATCTAAGGTTGGATGAGCAGACATGTACTTATTTAAAAGGCACTACTAGTTATTGTTTCCTACAGCAGTGATTTCGCAACCTGGTCCTCAGGGTCCACAGACAGTCCTCCCTTCCAGCTCCTTGCCAGACAGTCCATATTTTCGCTCCCTCCCAGTTCCCGGGAGCAAAAACATGGGTTGTCTGGGGGCCCCTGAAGACCGGTTTGAGAAGCACTGTCCTACAGCATGTAGTTAAGATGGGGGTGTACTTTACTGGTATATCTTTGGTATATAATTGGAATTTGTTACAAAACAAACAATATTCTGTAGACATGTGAGTTAGAGTATACATTTAAAGTGTTGCAGTTGCTACCCCATGCAGAGAATGATGAATGCTAATTCTGCGTGTTTCCCAGTGATGAACATTGCTACAGCACATTTCGTTATGGGGTGGAGTCTGTGTCACATGTACACCCCCTCCCCAACACATGCAGAATCTGTGGCTGCGGCTCGGGGGAGTCCGGCTGCGCCGCCTGCGGCTGCTGCAAGGCCTGCGCTCGTGAGCTGGATGGCCAGGAGGCCAGACAGCGCGGCATCTTCGACGCGGTGAAGGAAATGATCCCCCTGGACCTGCTGTTGGGTACGGAGCCAGCCCGGTCCGGTTTGATGAATCTCAAAGCTGGCCGCGAGCCAATTATCCTAAATGACAGATTGCATGGTTATGCAATTTATTATGCCGTAATACATTTTTCAGATTAAGTACGTCAGGTAGACCGGACGTATCCGATTCAACATCCTAGTACTTCCGAGTTCTGAATCATTGTGTTTTGAGGCTACGGTTTGATGTTGCATGCTTTGTTCCAGAAATAATGTACATAAGTTAGCTGTGCATTATTCATAACTAATAATAATGTAGATGTTAGCTGTGATGCTGTGCGAGTCCTTCCGGATCCATGCGCAGCTCTCCCACAATTCCCTGTCACGTTTGTCTTTAAGCTGAGCCATCATTCATCTCACTCACCTTTTTGTTTGTTTGCTTCTCCCCTTCTGCCCCCCTCCCCCCACCCCATTTATTCACCATTAAAAAAAAAAAAAAAAAACCTCCTTCTGGGCCTTTTTGTTTTAGCTGTTCCTGTCCCTCCTCCCCCTGCAGGCGTGAACATCGAGGAGCACATCCAGGTCCGACAGGAGGAGAAGCGACAGAGGGTGAACCGCAGGCAGCGGTTGGAGGAAGGCCGAGGTAAAGGTGCCGTCATGGACCCACTGTGGGGTTGGGGGGGGGGTGGAATAGAGTGCCAAGCCTGCCTGGGCAACATGGCACTGTGTGGAGACTGCCGACAGTCGGCGTGCGCCATCGCGGGACATCAGTCTGACAGGTCACATGATTTAAGATCAAATCAAACGATTAGTCGCCAGTAAAATAAATGCATTAATACTGCCAAAGGTCTCACTTTGCACTTTTTACTTATGCTATTAGACATAATACATTCGAAATAATTTATGACCTTTACCGCCTTCCTTCTGTTAAATTGGAAGTTTTTGTTTAGACACTTATGAGAATTATTTATGCTTTTATCTAGACAGCCGATATAAATCTAACTACAACCGAATTCCTGTCTACAGCTTCCCTCCATAAGGCTGAGAAAGTCTTAATATTATAAACTGCTGCGTCTGCTCCTAAAGAGGCGATCAGAGGGGCTCGTTAATTTTTTTCTTCCTGCATGCTGATAAGGTGTCTGTCCCTTTGTGACCAGTAGGCCATCTGTCGCTTATTTTCAGTATTAATCATTTATTTCCTGTGTTTCTGCCATCTATGATTTGACTTTTCTTGATTTTGATGTTGTTGTTGTCTCATTGATTATTTGCCCCCCCCACCCCCGTCAGTGAGCTTTCCCCATTGCATGTGAAGGTCTCTCTCTCCCCCCCCCAGGCCCCCTGGTATTCCCTGGCCCCATGTTTTTGCACCAGCGAGAGCAGGCGCTAGCCCGGCTAAGACCCCTTCAGGCCCACCTAAAGCATAAGAGGGACAAACACACAGGTACTGCGGCCTTCACTAGGGGGCGCTGCGGCCCGCTCGGCACCCGCCTGTCCCAGCATCTCGGACGTTAAATAAAACAGATCCCCTCTCCCCCGTTGTTAAAGGGATGGCACTTAAAGAGTGTTGTCCCTTTGCAGGAAGAAGGTAATGCCCAAAGTGTTGTTTATGTTGTGGTCTTTTCAAGTTTTTAACAAGCTTATAGTATATCAGCGAATGTGCGTGTGGATGGAGCCGTTCATTCTGCACATTACTGACGAGTAACTTCACTTTGGCGTTTGTCTGGTCCATCCTTGAAGACACTGCCTCACATTCACATTGCATGACATTACATGTTAAGTAGAGTATTACTGGACTATTTTGTTAGCCCATTTTGAAGAATTTATCCACTCTATAAATTGAATTTGATATATGGATGGTTCTAGCAGGGGAGTAAAGTTGTATTTTTTAATGTTTTGTTTTCAGCATGTCTCCATGTGGAATTAGACACTTGAATATCCTTTAATCTATTGTTCGCCTTTAGAATCGTGTCTTAATTGCCTGCTCAGAAATGGTCAGCAGAATGGATTGTGGAGGCTGTCTTTACAGCAGTAGTAATGTGCTTTACCTGTTAATTGTTCGCAGAGAGAATTTGCCCATAAACATTTTTGTAGCTCTAGGAAGAGGAATGTCACCTGTTCATTTTTCATGGGGGCTAATGATTTTTTTCCCCCTCTGCTTGGACTGTTATTGCCTTCATTTTTTAGGGTGGAGTTCCTGCTTCCCCCCCCCCCCAGATGGCAGGCCTGCCTTTTGCTAGACCACGGTTCCCTTCCAGGGATCCGAATGGCTCCCTTCACCGCTGCTGAATTGTTTGTCTTTGTGTTGGCTTCTGGCCAGCACCGTTTGCACCTCAAACCGACCCCTGTGGGTCCTTTTTTAATAGATGGCAGCGGTGACCGTGTGGACAAAGATGCGAGCAAGATCACCACCTACCCCCCTGGCGCGGTGCGCTTCGACTGTGAGCTGCGGGCAGCGCAGGTCAGCTGCGGCTTCCACCACTCGGGTGAGACTCTCTCTCTCTCTCTCTCTCTCTGCTTCCACTTGGCCTTGACCTTTCCCACCTGGCGCCCTCACATCTGCCTGTCC
>JABFEB020000001.1:42745654-42759056 GCA_019775895.2 Stomatorhinus ivindoensis | reverse complement strand
GTAAAAATATTTTGTCGAGTGTGAAAGAGCTTTCACGGTGTTTAAGTGTTGTTGTGGTACCACAGAAATGTGTGTGTGCATCTGTGTGGCTTCTATACATGTGTAGAATATTGCAGCATTTAGCATAACTTCAGTGTTCCTTACCAGAATGCTTTTCTGTCGGTTGGCTGCTAGCTTGCTTAATAATACACAGTGACCGTCAGTACATCATGTTTTTTTTTTCCCCACCCACCGAGAGAGAAAACGACAGTTTCTCTAAGAAGCAGCTCTCTGCCTTAGCTGTCATCACTCCCGTGTAACGCTGCATCCATGAGCATTGCCTTGATCCAGACAGTTTCAGTTTGAGGTCCGCAGTCTCTTTCAGCCAGGCGGATTCCCTTTGCGGAGGGCTGGTCCTGGTTCTCCAGGCTAGAGCAGCAGCAGTCAGCGCTTGCCTTACTGAAAAGGCTGCTGCACACCTGACACATCGAATAAGCTCACTGATCTAAGGGTGATAAGTGTGTACGGTTGTGTACCGGCAGCTGTGCCTGATCGCTGAAGTCACCGTCGGCAGGAGGTGTCGGCTATTTGAACCGCAGGCCAGCGATAGCCGAACCCACCAGAGTTTGGGTAGAGTGTCACGGAGGAGACAGCATGCAGGGAGACGTAGTGTCGGCAGGGTTAACGAGGGGATGGCGGCACTGGAAAGCCTGTCTGATTACCCTTGGGAGTGAGTGGGATTCGGGGCGGACGTCGTCAGAACGTGAGGCTAATTCAGTGCAGGGACCGGCCCTTCGAGCAGTCGATGGCTTTATAAAGGTGTCACTTTGGATTCAAGCTCCGAAACAAGATGTGGCTGTACACAGTGTCAGATGTGCCCAGTGGCTGTTTGCACAGTCTAATGCACTGCCTGCCCCCCCCCCCCCCAGGAATGCTTCGAGTCCCTGTTGAGTGTGCTGCACTGGAGCTGGAGCACGCTGGTGCTGGGAGCCGAAGAGCTGCGGGCCCTCAAGGGCTTCCAGTACACGGCCACGCTGCTGGACCTGGAGCGGCTGCGCTTCGTGGGCGCCTGCTGCCTGCGCCTGCTGCGCGTCTACGTCTGCGAGATCTACCCCGTCTCAGGTGTGCCCACGCCCCCCTCGGACGCGCCCGTTCATTTCGCAGTGGACTGAAATGTTGCAGACGCGTGTGTGAGACATGGCTGTATACAGCTGTAGAAATGGTAGGTCCTCATTACGGTGGACCTGCGCAATTTATCTAAATGGGAGGAACGGGGTCCATTGGTCTGTTTGTGTTTGCGAAACGCCTTTATTCAAAGTAGCTTACAGAAGGTTGCAGTAGAAGTGTGCCTCCTGGGCTGTGAACCTAAGACGTGCGTCGTTAGTGCAGTGCTCCACATCAGCGGTTGCAAATCTGACTTCTGACTTCCTAGTCGAAGGTGATTCCCTTTCCCACAGTCAACTTGTTGAGTGGAGCAAGAAAAAAAACACATATACTTTTCAGGGTTTAATTAATTAGGTTTTATCAGTGTGCATTAAATTCTTTGTAGGTTATAATGATTGTTCATCACTACATTCTCTGTGATGCTCCTGAAGTCCGTACTCATTGCCATTACTGTCCATACCATGACGCACTGGCATGGGGCATCACCTGCCAGTCGGAGCCGCATAGCGGTAGTAGGGTGGCATGGCTGGAAACATTCAGCTTCACAGCACTGTGTTGCAAAATACGAAGGGACAACTTAAATAAAACCAAATAGCTGCAGACAGTGACTCCAAGAGCCAATGATGATGCAGCCATATGTTTAAGATGACAAGTCTGCAATATTTAATTCATTAGTAACTCCATAGGAGTTTAGTGAAATGTTTTTGAGCCCAGCGACTTAGCAGAGGGTGTATTTTGATTAATTCTCGGTGGAGCGGCAGCCTTTATTGCTGAACCTGCGAACGTTCTCCTATTGGATAAGATCTATGTGAAGTTTGGTCAAGTTTTATTTTTGTGCTGATGAGCATAATGATTTTGGAGATGTATGTTCTGAAAATATACGAGGGCTGCAGCAGAAGCCATACGGTTAGTATTAGTTTCAAAAATTTTAAGTTTTCCTAAATGACAAATACTAAGGCAAAACGCAGTAACTACACTGACAGGAAAACTAAAGAAAGGGCTGTGTGGTTTCAGAGTGGATTTTGTAGTTACTGTAATTTTCATACTTTCTTTTTCTTCAAAGCCTTATTTCAACTAAGATCTTTTGTCACCAGCTCAACCAGCCTAAGAAACCCCCCTTATTTGATGAGAAAATCTGCTACTGCGGGTTTCCTTTGTAAGCTGGTATGCGTGTCTAATGGATCAGAAGTGATTGGTGTGTGTCAGTTTTCTTCCCTGAAATGCCGAAAACACGGAGCCGCCCGACTCCCTGAAACATCCGTCTTCCAAAACCGCTTGACCAGGACAGGCTGGACCGTGATATGTGGTTCAGGGCGGGACCAGGTGCAGGATGGGGGACACCCTCTGTCACAGAGTGTGCGCTTGCATTAAAGTCTGTTTCTCAACCTCCTCGGGGACCTCCAGACGGTCCACATTTTTGCTCCCTCCCAGCTCCCTACCGGAGCAAAAACATGAACAGTCTTGGGGTCCTTAACATTATTCTAGTTAACTTTTATAAAATATAAACTTATTCTAGTTACATCCTTGTTACTTATCAACTTTTAAACTGTATTTTACGTAAAAAAAAATTTCAGTCCATCAATCAAGTGTATTAAACAGGAATTTATTCCTTTGATGAGTTTAGTTTGGGCTGAGTTGTCTGTGACGGTACAAGGGTGTGAAACATACTTGGCATAGCGACCTAAGGGAGTGGGAGGGCGTGGCCCCCCTTCGTGTTGGGAGGGAAAGTTCCACAGCCCCATTTAGCCCTTGTTTTGAGCGGTTTGTTTATTTTGGTGTATTTTGTTTGTCTCAGTCCCCGTAACCAAGAAACCATTTTACCGGACCCATGGTCCTTGATCTTATCTCGTGTAACTGTTTTGTCTTCTTATTCCAGGCACATTGGTCTCACATTGGTATTTCATTATCGTTGGTGTTATTTTGGCAATTTTTTTTAAATATATGAAAGCAGATGCTCCTTTTGGTGTTTCTGCTTATGCGTCGCCTGGCCCCAGAATCACCGCATTCCTGCTGAGCCCTGAATAAGCCTCGCTGCCAAGCCGAATCACGTGGCTCTGTTTACCATTGCGATCCGAGGCGTGTCCATACAGCCACGCTCTTTCGTCGCTGAAATTTCCTGTTTTCAGCCGGACCAATTAAAAATAATGATTTCACATGAGTTCCGCAGAGGTGTGGTGCAGGGCGGGGTTTCCCAGCCACTGGGCCCAGTTCACTAGTGGCCTCTGGTGGCCAAATGTGGATTTGTGTCTGCAATAGGTCACTGCAATAGCATGAAGTGGATCGATGGTCATTACCATGGGGCATAATAAATAGCCAAGCCTTATTGAGAATGTGATGCGGTGACAAGCTTTTGAATAATGTTCCAGGACTATTTTAACTGGTGTCCATGCTTTCCTCCATCAGCCAGCACCAAGGCTGTGGTGGAGGAGTCCAGCAGGCTGGCAGAGTGCGTGGGGAAGACACGCGGCCTGCTGAAGAAGATCCTGTCAGAGGGCGTGGATGGTCGTCTGACGCAGCTGGACAACGATCCCCAGGGCTACCTAAGCCAGCCACTGGCTCTGCTGGAATCGGTGCTGCAGGAGTGTCACAACACCTTCACTGTTTGCTTCCATGCCTTCTACCCTACCCCCGCCCTGCAGTGGGCCTGTCTCTGCGACCTGCTCAACTGCCTCGACCAGGTGGGCACGCGCTGTCCTGACGCGGGCGCAGGCCTTGGGGGTGCCCGAGGTGGCTGCAGATACGAGGCCCAGAGCTGAACTTAACTGGGAACGAGCGGCTGGCAGTGTCGTGCTTGTGGGTGCAGTTTGGGCCGTAGCACTGTGAAACTTGTGTGTTGCTCAGTGTGGTGACTTCCCTACTCAGCAGAACCATTACCTCTACATCTCTGTGATGATGTCATTTCCTGTCACAGTCGTAGACTTTCCTATTGCTGCTGTTTGGATTAGGAATTAGTAAAAAAAAAAAATAACAGTGGGTGCAGACATGAGAATGGCAAGTGATTAATTAGATTGAAATGAAAATCTTGTCTTGGATAATGGGTTTTACAGACATGGAGGTGAACCCGTCTTGTTTCGTCTCCTCTAGGACATCCAGGAAGCCAACTTCCGCACGTCCAGCAGCCGCCTCCTGGCCGCCGTCATGTCGGCGTTGTGCAACACCTCGGTGAAGCTGACCTCCATCCTGCCCATCGCGTACGAAGGCGAAGGGCTGCTGCGCACGCTCGCCAAGCAGGTCAGCACGGAGAACGACTCTGCTCTCGCTCACCGCTTCCCCCTGCTGGTGGCACATATGGAGAAGCTCAGCCATGTGAGTATCTGTCTGCACATGAGCGCAGCCTCTCTCCAAGTCCACAACCCCCTAATTCATACTTTCACAGAAAGGCGTTTTTAAACCTAATTTCAGTCAGTATTTCGTTTTGGTTTTATGGAGCTATCATTTACTGGCAATTTTTTTTTTGTTTTTCTGAAGAATAGAATTACTTAACTTTTAAAATTTAAAATGACTTACCTGGGTCAAAATTGCTCAAATCTGAATAGAATTGCTTAACTTTTGTATCATTACTGGTAGTTATTGGTATTGCTCATATATTAGTTAATAGTTTTGGAATTCTATAATGTAACTGAAAATTTTAATGTAAATTTTGTCATAATGCTCTTGCTGTAGTACACGTCACTGTCTGCCTTAATGGGGTCTTACCATTTCCATAATACTAGTGCCAGACTCTCATTTCAAAACCCCCGTAATCATTTTTTTAGGTAAAATTGTTTAGTAGAGTGTTAAAGGGCTTTCCCAGTGTTTAGATGTTGATGATGTGGTACCCACTTAGAGGCCAGCCCACAGAAATGCGTGTGTGCGTGTGTGCAGAGCGAGGAGAACCTGATGGGTCTGACGAGCTTCCGGGAGGTCTTGGAGAAGATGCTGGTGATCGTGGTACTGCCCGTGAGGAAGAGCTTACGGAAGGAGCTGGAACTCTTCTCCCCACACCTGGTGTCCAACACGTGCAGCCTGCTGGCCAGCATTGTGAACGAGCTGACCGCCTCCGCACTGGGCACCGAGGTACGGACTCCACCTCGAAAAGCAAAACTGTTAGTCACCCAGATGCAACACGCCCCGCTTTATGATCTGTATACTAGGAATTAGCTGAGTCACGGAAATGGGTCTCGTCGTCGTTATTGGCCCGGCTTATTGATTCTCCTGTAGGAAGCCTCCCACTCATTCCGCAACGCCATTGGCTACTGCCATGGCAACTGTTCTGCAGGCCTTTTTCATCATATAGCTGGGGAGCGGCCATTTTCTCGCCTGGTATTTGCAGAGATGCTGAGCCATTTTTTCCCCCCAACACTGTGGTTGTTATAAATTCAGCTGAGCTGAATAACACGTTCTCACCACATACTTCTGCAGTTTGTACGTACTTGTAATATTTAATATCCTTTAGAAACAGGATGTTTTGAATGTAAACCACATTATTTAAGATTTTGAAACTGTCAGGTCATCACTTTATCACTATCTCTTTTTTTTATCTCCTGAGTTTATGGTTTGTTTAATAATTGTTAGCCTTCATGTATAACCTAGCTTTCCCCAATAATATAGCTCTAGGTGCTTATCTGGGGTGAAAACTCCAGTAACTACCCTAACAGATGTTTTATGACGTATTTATTATTGTTTAATTGCCATTCGGTTTGTAAGCGTGATTTTATAGGACATGCAGTATAAGTGGGCCGTAAAAGCGCACTCTGACGAGCCCCCCCGCTGCCCGTGGTGCAGGTGGACCGCCTGAGCTCCCTGCACTCTGTGAAGTGCACCCCTAGCCGCTTCACCAAGACCAGCCAGGGCCGCAGCTGGAATACAGGCAACGGCTCGCCGGACGCCATCTGCTTCATGGTGGACAAGCCAGGCGTGGTCCTGGTGGGCGTCTGCGTCTACGGCGGCGGCGGCATCCACGAGTACGAACTGGAGGTGCTCGCTGATGATGTAAGCGCCCGTATCTGCCAGGCTCGCGTGTTGCTCTTATTGATGTGCTGCGCAGCTGGATCCCGTAATTGTTTTGTACAGCTTTATGGAGAGATTTAGATGCCTTGAAGGTTATTTTACCACTAGTGCTTTCATAAAATTTTATGACGATGCGACTCTAGTGAGGCAGCAGCGTTCCCTCCCCATCTCCAGGGTTAGGGGTTCGAATTCTGCCCTGTGCCCGGAGTTTCATTATCTCCTGTCATCTTGCAGATTTCCTTTGGCTTCTCCAGTTTCCTCATGCGGTCCAAAGAGTTGCAGTTATGGTGGCGTGTGTGAGATTGTGTATATGTGCCCTGCGATGGATTGGCAGCCTGTCCAGGGTGCTTTGCAGTCTTTTGCCCTGTGCTGCATGGGATTGTCACTCTGTCCATTCATAACCACTTATCCTAGTCAGAATCAAAAGGTGGATGGGGGGGGGGGGGTGACCTTCAAAAGTTGCATTATTTGACTCATGTATTTATATTACCTGATTTCCTCCAGCCTGGAAGGCGGCAGCAGAACACCGGTATTTGGCGGTTCTGACGTCTTCCCCGTTTCTCTTTAGGCCCAGACGGAGCACCCGGGGGATTCTGCTCATTCTCACAGGTGGACGTCCCTCGAGCTGGTGAAAGGCACGTATAGCACCGATGACTCGTCGAGCGACATCGCTGAAATCCGTCTGGACAAAGTAGTGCCGTTGAAGGTATCTGTACCTGGTTCCTCCCAGCTCTGCTCTTGCGCGTCCTCTTGCCCCTTAAATCTGACAAACCATCATGTCTTCCGCAGGAGAATGTCAAGTATGCCGTTCGCCTACGTAACTACGGCAGTCGCACGGCCAATGGGGATGGGGGCATGACCACAGTCCAGTGCTCAGACGGGGTGACCTTCACGTTCAGCACCTGCAGTCTTAGCAGCAACGGAACCAACCAGACCCGAGGGCAGGTTCCCCAGATCCTCTACTACAGGTGAGACACGCCAGCGTTCTACCACCTTGACAGATAATTCATGAGAACTTTTTAGAAATAAAATGAAATTTGTCAGAAGGGACATTATTTGTAGTTTAGCAGTAATAATACTAAATACTAAAATAATACTAATCCCTCTGTAATCCCGCATTTGTCGGTTTTGGTGCTACAGGAGTGAGTATGACGGAGATCTGCAGTCCCAATTACTCAGCAAGGCCAACGAAGAGGATAAGAACTGCAGCCGAGCTCTGTCTGTGGTCAGTGCCGTGGTGCGAGCTGCCAAGGACCTGCTGCACAGAGCCTTTGCTGTGGACGGTGAGCGGCACCCGAGCGGACCGAGGCACTCGCAGGCCTCCGCTCTGATCAGGCAGCCATAGGGTGTCTCACTTTTCCATCCCTTTCTTCTGCAGCAGATGAAATTCCAGAAGTGCTGAGCTCCTCCAGTCTGTTCTCAATGCTGGTTCCCCTTGTCCTGGCCTACATCGGTCCAGTGGCAGCATCTGTTCCCAAGGTGAAGCGATCTGATTGTGTCTAAATGGAGTAAGATGGATGATTTTTCCTCCCGTGACTTTTTCATTGCGTACTATATAGTGAGCCTGTGCAGGTTAATGTCACAGCATATGTGCTGACATGCGTCTGAATGTCCTGTGACCTTTCGCTCATAAGGCAGACTGGTCCGTCTCGTGTGTTTTGACAGTTATTCACCATAATCAGCCTTTGACATCATAGGTGTCCTTTCCCATCAGGCCGCAGTGGAGGTCTTTGGACTGGTGCAGGAGCTGCTCCCTGCTGTTTCTGCTCTGAATCAGAAATATGCCCCGCCCTCCTTCAACCCCAACCAATCCACCGACAGCGCCACCGGCAACCAGCCAGACCAGGGCCTGTCTGCCTGCACCACGTCCAATCACTATGCGGTTATTGAGAGTGACCACCCCTACAAGCCGTCAGCTGTCACCCAGTATAAGGTAAAGCACGGCTATGCCCACAGACCGTGCCTCCTGCTCTGCTGTAAAGCAAGCCATTCTGTTTCCTATATTGTTAGTAAGCCTAGGGGAACATGTTTGTTTGTTTCTTTGGTTTTTCATTCTCCCCCCCCCCCCCCCCTCTCTCTCTCTCATATAATGCATGCCACCTATATTACTCTATATTTTAATATGAATGTTGTATTTATTGTCTTTTGTTTTACTATGCCGCCGCTAGGTTCCATATTTTCATGTTTTGTTCCCACGCACCTGTCTCCTCTCCTGCAACTGTGGCGTGAGACTTTCACTGTTCTTTTGGAACACGTCACAGAATTTGAAAGCGTGAATTGCAGAGAGCTCCCAGCTGGTGGAGAAACAAATCCAAAGTCATAATTAATGCACTGTGAAACACATTTTTAGGACGTTTCGATGGGGTCGGTTTGGAATCCGGACCGGCTCGCTCGTTCTGTCCCTAAACGCCGTCCTCGGTGACCCTCCCCAGGTGGCCTTCCCAGACTGTGTGCGCTGGATGACCATCGAGTTTGACGCACAGTGCGGCACCGCCCAGCCCGAGGACGTACTGCGCCTGCTCATCCCCAGCAGGTCCTCACACTTCTCTGGGATGGGCTCCAAGCCGCTGGTTCATGAGACCATCAACGCCTGGACGGAGCTGAAGAAGTTCTCCGGTTCGATGGGCTGGCCGACCACTGTGCTGGTGCTGCCAGGTACCTGCAACTCCCAGTCTGAGCCCGGCTGCAATGCTGCCGTCGCATGCAGCAGCGCCGCAGCAGTCCATGCCAACTTTTTAGTTTTTTCTTTATTGTGTCTTTTTAACTTTTTTAGATACCTGAAGATTGCAGACAGTTGTTTATATTTGCATTTGCATTTTATTTAGCAGATGCTTTTGACCAAAGTACGTACAGGTTTGGCGAATAGCGCATCAGAAAAACAGGCGCTGTCAAGGAGTCGACTTAAGTGCAGCTAGGCTGAGCTTCCAGTGAAGGTCCAGGTACGAGTGTAAGCTGGACTGGAGCAGGAGATACACGACACATTCTAACTAAGCAACAACCTAAAAATACAAATATATAATAACACAGTTATGTGCCTTATGTTGTTGCAGCTTATTATTTATGTAGGTATGATACACAAACAGTAGCCACTGCAGCCAACCATGAATTTGTTTTACGTGCAAATACTGAACTATTTTTGCCGGTCGTTTTATGAAAAATGATAAAGATCTATGAATGGACTGGCATTAAAGGTCAAGGTTATACAATCGAATGACCGGCCAAATTAGCACTGACTTCAAAGTTCATGCCTGTTTTGACCTATGAATGTAGTGGTTGACGTTGACCTTTAGTGAAATCTGTTTTTATTCTCAGGCAATGAGGCCGTCTTCTCATTGGAGACTGCCTCCGACTATGTGAAAGATGACAAGGCTTGCTTTTATGGGTTCAAATGTATCGCCGTTGGTTATGAATTTAACCCTGGACCAGATGAGGTAGGAGAAATATTTTGGAAACGTTTGTAGTTTTTTTTTTTTTAACTCTAGTAGACGCATAGTTCACTACTAGCACCGAGAGATTGAAATCCTGCAGTAACTAATATTGCCATTTTCATTTGGATCAGAGTACACGCTGTCCTAGCAAGCTAAATAAATTGTGCAGTCAGTGCTAATAACTTGTTAGACATCTGTTTCCAAAACACTATCATATGTAGACACAACGTGTTTTACTTTTTGGTTTTCTTGAGTGCAAACCTGGATTTCTTAGAGTACAATATCATAACTAAACAAACAATCCTGGTCTGTGTTTCAGGGTATCGTCCAGTTGGAGAAGGAGCTGGCGTACCTGGGTAGCCTGTGTGCTGCTGCCTTAATGAAGAAGGATTTGGCTCTTCCTATAGGCAAGAGATGTCTCATCTGTTGTCATACTGCTTCAGAAGAAACAGACGCTTTGTAGCATATTGTTTTAATGGTTTAGTAATTTAACCAGAAGGCAGGGTTTCCACTGAAAAGAAAGCACAGGACTTGGGCTTAAATATCGGGTAGTATGGCATATTCTTACCGTAACTATGAACAAAACCTTATTCAGTAATTAAAACCTGGGCATGTTTGTGTGTGTCCTGACTCCACGTCCCTCACAGGGCTCAGGGAAATCCCGAGTCGCTGGTAGAAAAGCAAGTGTATTCTTTCCACATTTTTGCATTTATTTGTTTTTTTTTTTACGCTAAGTTATGTTTGGTGCAATTTGATTGCAGGAAATGAGTTGGAAGAGGACCTCGAGATAATTGAGGAAGCATCTCTCCAGGTGAAATATCTTATCCTTTGAAAAGACTAGAATGAAGCACTTGCTGTCGAGCGCATGGTGATCTCCTCTTCCAGCTTCTCTGCCTGATGCCCGTGTATCTGCCCACACCAGGTCTGCAAGGCCCATGCTGGCATTCTGGGGAAAGGCCTGGCTCTCTCCCACTCTCCCACCATCCTGGAGGCCCTGGAGGGAAACCTGCCCCTACAGCTGCAGAGCAACGAGCACTCCTTCCTGGAGGACTTCATCACCTGCGTGCCAAACTCCAGCGGAGGCCGCCTGGCCCGGTGGGTCTGGATGACTGTCGGTCTTGGTCTGTGGAGTCATTTCTCCCCACATGGTCATTTTGGAATTCACCTCCTTTCCCAGATGGCTGCAGCCAGATTCCTATGCTGATCCGCAGAAGACCTCTCTCATCCTGAATAAAGATGACATTCGTTGTGGCTGGCCAACCACCTTGGTGGTACAAACGAAAGACCAGTATGGAGATGTGGTACATGTACCAAACATGAAGGTTAGGGTTGCCCTTTTAATTTTATTGGGTTGAAGTTAATCATCTTTGTTGACTTGGAGATGATTAGTCTTTGTGTATGGGTATATAACACATCTAGCTATGCCTGCTTGAGACCTTCCAAAGGCTATTCGTTGTACATGTAGGTCGAAGTCAAGGCAGTGCCAGTGTCCCAGAAGAAACCCCCCCAGCAGGAGGGTGGTAAGAAGCTGCAGCGCTTTCAGGGGGGCTCAACACAGCCCATTACTGGAGCTGACCTCACATTTGGGGGCCAATCCGCGCCAAAACTGGAAGCCACCTATGAACCCATGATCATCAAAGAGGCTCGTTACATCGCCATCACCATGATGAAGGTACGAGAGACCTGCTGCTTTCGGTTTGGAATTACACATTCAGGAAAGCTTGAAATTTGTTATTGATGTGCGGTGCAACCTCTTATGTTAACGTTTACCAAATCCGGTCCTCGGGGACCCGCAGCAGTCTATATTTTTGCTCCCTGGAGGGAGCAAAAACGTGGACCGTCTGTGGGTTCCCAAGGATCAGATTGGGAAACACTGTCTTAATGCAATACTATGCATTGTATGCATTAATGCAATGTTATTTTGTTTTGCGCAGTGTCTAAGAATCAGCAGTTTTTTTTCACGTATTCTATTTTTTAGGCTTATGAAAACTACTCATTCGAAGAGCTTCGGTTTGCATCCCCGACTCCAAAGAGGTAATCTTTGTTATTTTTTTATATGGACCTCTTCTCTGTCAGTGTTCCATGTCATTTTGGAAAAATCTCCTGCGTGGTTCGTTCCCTCAGGCCCAGTGAGAACATGCTGATCCGGGCCAACACTGATGGTACCTACAGCGCCAACTGGACCCCTGGTGCTGTGGGCCTCTACACCATTCATGTGACCATTGACGGGATCGAGATCGGTAAAGGAATCTTCAGCATGTCCTTTTCGCTGAGGATTGTGGGGCAGAATGGGCTTGTGGCTTCAACCCCGAGTGGGTTCGTATGTGATGATGATGATGGCGCTTTTACGCTTCCTCTTCAGATGCTGGCCTGGAGGTCGAGGTGAAGGATCCTCCCAAGGGTATGATTCCACCGGGGACTCAGATGATCAAACTGAAGGCTGAGCCTCAGCCAAGCAAGGTAGGCTTTGTTCATATCTTCCAGTAACAGCTACTTGCATTTTCGATGGAGGGTCGCCCTTTGTTAATGCAGCCCGAGGCATGAATTGGATTCAGAGGCATGTTTTTGATGACCAGTGTGCAACTAGCCGGGGCATGACTTCACCTCTTTGAAGGGTATCTGTACGGTAACTACTTTAAACCTTAGAATACAATAGTGGTACTTCATTCATCCCCATGGGGAAGCTCGCTTTTGGCCGACCCCATCCGGGACTCCCAATGTCGAGACAAATGCACCTGAGCCGTTTCCTGGCATTTTACTGGAGTACGCTTGATGCATTCTGAAGGAGCCCCATCGGTTTCTAACGCATTCACGGCATGAGAGCCTTTCATCATCACACGCACTTGTTTGTTCGAAGGACAGACAGTTTCAAACCAACTGTGGAAGCAAGCACAGGTTCTGTAATCGTTTTGCATCCTTTTATCCCCTCCTCATTCATTAGAGTGTGAAATCTGTAGATTAGTACCACAGGGTTCTGCGGCTGGTTCTCGCATGTCTGACGTGTTCCTGCGACAGGAGGTTGCTGCATGACACTTGCATACCTTCCATTCCGGCTTCCTTTTTGCCCTGACTCCTCTCCGCTCCTGCCTTCAGTCGCCTCCTCTCTCCTCTCCTGCCTTCTAGCCCCATCTCACGATCTCCACTCTGCTTCTCTCAGACCCGCAGATTTGTGGCCAAGGACAGCGCGGGGCTGCGTGTGCGCAGCCACCCGTCCCTGCAGAGCGAGCAGATAGGCATAGTGCAAGTCAATGGGACCATCACTTTCATTGACGAGGTAAACTGCTCTAGAGTCAGAGGGGCTTGCTTTCCTGTCCATGTTAACCAGAAAGTGCTCTAACATCACTGTAGATTCCAGTAACTGTGCATCTAGTGTCTACAGGCGAAGTAGAATCATCTCTGTAGCCTTTTTTGTTTTGGTTTATTTTTCCATTTTTTTTTTTTTTTTTTTGCACGCTTTCGTTTGGTTGTTTTGTTTCGATTTATATCTATGAAAGAAACCGAGGCTGCAGTAGGAGAATGGGGCTGGGTGCTAGCGTACTGCATTGGTGGTCCCAGAAGTGGTAAAAAAAAAAAAAAAACCAGTACAGGCTGAGATGTAGCTCTGCATGCTGATTATTACTAAAGGCCACACACATCCTCTCACTACTTCCTTTCTGCACAGCTTGGATGTCTTGTTTTGTTTCTGCTGCTATACAGTGACTTTCTGCAAGCTCCTGCATCTCTACTGTAGACGCAGTGTGTCTATACGACGTAGTGTGCAGAAACGGGACATGGGGGGGGGGGGGGGGGGGGGGGGGGGGGGGGGGGGGGGGGGGGGGGGGGGGGGGGGGGGGGGGGGGGGG
>JABFEB020000001.1:42731475-42745228 GCA_019775895.2 Stomatorhinus ivindoensis | reverse complement strand
CCCCCCTCCTCCTCCTCCTCCTCCACCACAAAGCCCTATATCTGGGGACAATCTTTACACCTCATTTCAATTTCCCCGCACTGTATTTAAATTTTTTTTTTGTTTTCACTCAAATGCCCGCACATGAAGTGATATAATACTGCGTCTGTCCTGAGGAGACGAGCTGCACCAGCCTCTGCACCAGCGGAGCAAACTTCAGCACCAGCGGAAATGTTTCTAACAGGATTTATGTTTGAATCTAGAAGTATCCCAATGTTTGTGGAGTCTAAATGTAGACTGCTCTGTTAGAGGAATCAACAGAAAGATACCAGTGTGCTGCCATCACTTGCCTTCTGGGCTTTTCTCTGTACTCAGTGTTCTCCCCCCCCCCCCCCCACCCCCTCCATGGACCTCAGCATATCAGCAAAATGCTTCTTCTATAGCAGTGTTTCTGAAATCGGGCCTTGGGGACCCTCCAGACAGTCCAGGTTTTTGCTCCCTCCCAGTTCTCGGTAGGAAGCAGGAATGTGGACAGTCAGGGAGGGAGCTGGGAGAGAGCGAAAATATGGACCTTCTGGAGGTCCCCGAGGACCGGATGGAGAAACACAGCGCTATAGGACCGGTATTTGGCACAAAATATTAGGGATTTTGCCAACAGATCAGAAATATTAGTTGGCAAAATCACAAAACTTAGCCTACATAAGAAAGCACTGGCCTGAATCCTTAGGGCCGTCCATCCTCAGTCTGTGCCATGACACAGCTGCTCTCCTTCAGCGATGCACACGCCAGGCTGCATCCAGAGGAAGTGGCTGTGTCGGGCTGTCGGCCATTTGTTCCAGCAGCATGACGCACGACATCCTCTCTGGAATGTTGCTCTTCTTTTTACTGCTTTCAGTGACAACATCACATAATTTAAAAAAAAATCATAATATGATTAAAAATACATATATTTTTTATACTTCAGTGTAACCCGCTTTCAGTATCATTAATCTTAAATCATATTAACCTTTAATTAATGTTCTTTTTCCCTCCAGTAACTGTTCTTGGCTTTACTTGGTTTGTCTTTGTTTTAATGCCTGGCTGTGATTACAGTTTTTTTTTTTTTTAACTTAATTATAACTCACTTGGCTACATGGCAGGCAGAGGGCTTTTTGTAAGCTGCATGCCATGTGATGTTTTTGGTCCCGATTCCCTGTAGTCCATGCCCCACACGTCATAATGCTGACACTCGACGTAAAGGAAGATTTTCCAGACTAATAAGCATTCGCTTCATGAATTCCTTTCTGATGTTTTTCTCAATGCATCCTTAAGTGTAGTAAGTAAGTTAAGGATGTTGGCTCTTTCAGCATGGGGGATCTCAGCCAGAGGGACTTTCATGTTTTTTTTTTTTCCTACAATGCTTTCGTGGAAGGTTTTATCGCTTCTTTTTATTAGCTGCATCTGTGTTTAATTGCAGTGTTTTAAAAGTTCTGTTTTGCACAGATGCTGAAAATAGGCTGCATGTTTAGAATCCAGTTACTGAATTGCTGTTGTAACCTTGATAAGCTTTGCTTAAATTATCAGTACAAAGAAATTTACAACAAGCCTTAAAAGTACAGTAAAGCAGCAAGCTTGTCTGCACCCTTGTTTAAAATGATCTGCCAAGCAGCACATGATGTATTTTTAGCTATAAAACATAGAAAATATCTAACTTCTATTTTGTGTGAATGAATGCTTTAGGGACAGAACCTCTGCTAAGTTAGTCCTATATGCTACGTTTTACCAAACCAGCTTGGATGAAGGCTTCGCCTTTTCTCTTATCAGGTCCTACCTGTACTTGCTTGCTCCTGTCCCTTGTTTTTACTGAATCATTTCTTTCTGTGGAACGGCACATAAATATGTAGGTGGAGCGCTTGACAAAGTCAGATTTAAAAATCTTGGAAATGAACAAAAGATTTTACAGAACTAACCAATAACACTGGTCACCTTAGTGTATGCATCATGTAATCCTTATTGTACTCACTGCTAACTACGTGTTCTTTCTTGAATTATTATTTTTAGTCCTTTATTTTACCGAAGTTTGCAGTTTCCTTTTAAAATTGGTAATGAAGTAAAAGCAGAGCCTAAAACTTCCTGGACAGTATAATAGAGGACAATTCAATTTATACAAGAACAGTTATGTGCAAATCTTTGGCCACCCCTGGTCAAAACGTTAGAAAGGTTTGGGGTTGGGTTTTGCATGCAAGTGAACAAGCAATATATGTTACTTAAATAAGACATTTTGCTTAATACTCTGTAACATGTCACTCAGTCAACTATGAAATGCTTACAAGAAAGAAATAGGAAGGTTTAGGAATGACCACCAGCCTCCCTATACCAGAAAATGGTAAAAAAAATTTACTGGTCTCTTATACTGAATCTTGACAGTAGTTTTACAATAGCTTAATTTCCCTGGAAACAGTATGGAAAAATTCCAAAGGATAGAATGGAATGGTGCCTAAATGCTAAGGGAAGCATTATATCTTCCAGCAAAGGTGTTGCTGCCTCCGAAGGTGCATGTGTCTTTTTCCAAATGTTTCATGCTTTTCAGCTAGTGGGGAAATATGAAAGACAGTGAATGCTAATTATGTGTTAACACTTTCTCAAAGATGTTATGTTTAATCAGGTGGAGATTGGCTGTACACTTTCGTCAGGAGTGCCCAAAATTTGCTCGACGCTGTGCTGGCCATCGTTGAATTTCATAAATGCTACAGGCCTGTTGAGTCCCAAATCGCAGCTAAAGTAAAAACGGTGGCCCATGTGCTGCCGATGTCAGGGCTAGGGCAGGAGTAATGCTCTTCGTACTCGGCCAGTCCCGGCTGATAATGTTTATACCTGACAAGGTTTGAATGCTAAGCCTGAGGTTTGTATCAGATCTGGGGACCTGGACTGGCCCGCATCGAGAGACTAACCCCGTGTCCTTTGGCTCTTACAGGAGGGCAGAACGCACTTGGATGAGTTTGTTAAGGAAGTCAGTGGCCGCCCCGCCCATGAAGCCCCCATGCGTGGGCATGACAGGGTGGGCCGGGGCGGCGGACCGGGCATTTATAAGGTAGTGAAGACTGGTCCGTCAGGCCACAACATCAGGAGCTGCCCAAACCTTAGGGGTATCCCCATTGGAATGTTAGTTCTGGGAAACAAAGTCAAGGCTCTAGGCGAGGTATGCACCCAACAGTATGTTCTTGTGGCTGTAATGATTAATCATTCAATGGCTGACAGACTTTCATGTTAAGATCCAGTAACACTGATTTCTTAACTTTTACAAATGTGCACTTTTCCTCTGGCGGGAGTGTCTTTAATTCCGGGGTATATCTCTTGGGTATGACTGTTCTGTTTTTCGCTCTCTAACCACCTTCTATGGCTACAGCATTTCCTCCATTTTGTCAAAGTAACTTGCAATATCGTATATAGAGACTGGAATCTTCAAAATTCGAATTTTTTTAATTAACCAATAAAGTTGTATTTGGCAAGATGGTATCCATGAAAGCAGTCTGGACTGAAATAGTAAGAAGTACCATAAATTTCGATCTTCAAACGTTAATCAAGCTCTGTTAAATGGCTGCATTTATATAGTTGCGTCCATGTGATCCTGATCCTGAAATGCTAGAGCCATGCTTACACTCATTTTTCCAGCTTCTGAATTGCTTTTTCTCTGCAGAGCTTTTTAACGCAGCCAGTGGTCTTAACCCGGTAGCGTTAAAATCAGCTCTTGCGACTTGAGCTTTCTTGAGAGGATGCAGTGTGTCATGCTGTTCTGGAATGTCCATTGTCACAATGACTGTATCTGCCGCACCAGCACAGTGCAAACTGATACCCTTTCAGAGAAGCCGAGGGAAACTTTATCTTCAGTCAGTGCTGCTGATCACAAACTTGATTTTCTTTGCGTTCGTTCATAGTTCTTAACCATCTGTTTGCAAATATCTTATAGAAATCAGGCTGTTTGACAGCTGTTGTTTATGATTGCTCGTGTGATCTTAAACGTGACTTCCACCTAAAAAATGTAGACGTTATTTTTTCTAATATTATCTTAAGGAAAACATATTGCATCACCTTTAGAAATGTCACCAGAAGTGATTCTTATTCTGTTTTTGAAACCTATACAGAATAAATTACCTGTGTTTTTGAACTCATGACTATTACCTTGTGTTTAAACCATTATTTCTGTTTAATAATATAGCACTTTTATATTTTCCCCTCTTTCATTTGTGATAAAGCAGGAAACATCATCCCAGACTGCTAAATTTAGCCCTTTGTGTAGCAGTAATGATGACGGTTAGCATTCCTTAATCCCTTTGAGGAATGTTTGGGTAGTAAATCGGCTACCTTGGTTGTTCTGCAGGTGACCAATGCCGACGGTACGTGGGTGGAACTGGACAAGAGCAGCGTGGTGGAGTTCTGTGAGAGCGACGAGGGGGAGGCCTGGTCTCTGTCCCGGGACCGAGGCGGCAACCAGTATCTGCGGCATGATGAAGGTCGGCATCGTTATCAAATACAACAGCAGCGGCAGCAGAAATAACGATAAATAATCTTTATTTATATAGCACTTCTCATACATGGAATGCAGCTTAATGCAGTTTAATCACTTATGAGATTAAAATAAAACTGAAGAGATGCAACTAATGTGCTGGCCAGTTAAATTGTAGAAGGATGGAATAAATCTAAATAAAATAAGCAAGAGTAAATAAAAGTGTAAGAAATAAACAAATAGAATATATGAGCTGTAAAGGAATGAAACAGTCAAAAGATACGAGTATGAGCTAATAAAAATTGGAAATAATACCAAATTTTATGGATATAGCAACAAAATGATAAACATAAGGAGTAAAAGAACACAAGCATATAATACCATAGTGATGTAAGTGAATGGGGAAAGAAAGGATGGTACTACAAGCAGGGTGAATACTGAAGGACACTCCTTATGTCGGCAGACAGTAGTAAACAAGCCCATCTGCTTAATGTCTTTCCGACTTTCCTGTGATTTTCCTAGGATGTATTTTTTTTTTTATTGAGCTTTTGCTTGTGTAAGATTGACAACCATTTCTAGAAACTTGTTGGGACGGTTGCTTGAAGTAAACAGATGATGTAATCAGGTATTCTATTAGCAGCATTAAACAGGATAGACCTTTTTAAAAAAAAAAAAAAAAAAAAAAAATTAGTAGCAGTCGTGTGGGTAAGAATTCCACGCATATCTGACCCGCTGTTTGCGATTGGCTGGAATAAAGGGGCCTCTCTTCCCAAA
This sequence comes from Stomatorhinus ivindoensis, assembly GCA_019775895.2. Lineage (NCBI taxonomy): Eukaryota > Metazoa > Chordata > Actinopteri > Osteoglossiformes > Mormyridae > Stomatorhinus > Stomatorhinus ivindoensis. The sequence continues at coordinate 42,739,992 of JABFEB020000001.1, read as the reverse complement.
CAGAGCAAGCGGCCGTGGAACACGGGCCGCAGACTCCTCCGCCGAGCCCCTTCTCAGTGCAGGCCTTCAGTCGTGCTGCAGGGAGCGCTAGTGCGCAGGGCTTCGACTACGGGATCTCCAGCAGTAAAGGTCAGCAACGCCCATGTGTGCGTCTCCTCTGGCCAAATATTTGAAGATTCCTAAGTGAAGAGAATCGTGTTGTGAGGTCCCCTGTTTTCTGTGGCTGAAGCGTCCCAGGAAAATGGTGAATTTAACCCTAAGACGACACCTAAAGTTAATGTCGATTTTTTTTTTGTACCTTGATGTTTCCTGGAGTCTTAGCAGTGACTCAGGCCTTGTCTGGTTATGTGGTTTAATTAAATCCCAATGGCTGTTCTGGACTATTGAATGCAAAGGTGTTGCCAATTGCTTTTGAATAGTATTCATACATCAGACATGATTAGATGGAGAACAGATTTAGGTTAATGCATTTTTTTTTATTGTTTATGTGACTTTCCATGTTAATGGTTGAAGCTCTGACTCTCATGGTCGCAGAATCTACTTGTCTGCATGTTAAGGTGCTTTTGAGTGAATATGCCTATGAATAGACCTATCCAGTAACATGACTGTCTCTTATTCCCGGTGTTGGGCGAAGCTTTAATCTCGTTTCTTTTGGTTGTCAAAGGTAGGCTTCACTGTTAGTCTGAATACATGGATTATTATGTTTAAGCAATGTGAGAAAAATAGTAACTCTATTAAGGAAGTAGATCTGTTGTTGACTATTGCATTTCCCTTTAAGTTATGCAAATAACCATAATGATGCAATTGGTAAACAAAGAAGTGCATTGCGAAGGCCATTTTAAGTCACACAATACATCATTCCTTTTGTTAACATGCTTGTTTGGGGTTGGGTTCTGCATGCTCTTTTTCTTTTCTTTTTCTTCTCGTCGCGCTTGTCTGCTATGACATTTGTTGCATTGCTGAGTGTTTTGGTTGGAGCTTGCTTTGGCGTGGCGACCCCCCCCGGGGCCATGGGAGAACCACATCACCGGCCTGATGGTCTTTCATCACCCTCTAAACCTTTGGCCCGGTTTGCTCGCACGCTCTCTCCTGAATCCATAAGATTCAGAATCACCCTGAAATCGAAATATCATCAGGAAAAAAATTCAAGATTCAAGAGTTTCTCATGCGCACAGTAAACGGTCAGTTCCTCTATACAGTGTAAATCTTACTCTGCTTCCGCTAAACACAAATAAACGCAAAACACAGATCGGGATTTTAGGTTCAAATTTTGTCTTGCGAATAAGCTTTGCACTAGAAGTCTACGTGGGACGGAATTTTAAATCCTGAACCCATAAGATTCTTCCACTACCACAGAAGCCAGTCATATTTTGTCTTGTATTTTTCCTTTGTGGACGAGAGCGTTTCGTTTGACTATGCTTCTTTTCGGTTGGAGAATAAAGACAAACCTGTAGCCTCGACCAAAATACTACGTTTCATGTTAACAGTTAAAGCAGGCTATGTTTCTCATGTAATAGGCTAGGTAACTCATAGGCACATTTCGCCTGCAGCAACATTTGCAGTAACAGGTCGTGGGTTTGCACAGGAAAAAATCCACACATTTGTACGTTTCAGTTTTTGGTGCAGTTGTTGGGTTTCATTTGCTTGCACTTGCAGTCAGTGTCAATATGTAGTCTGGCGCTTTGAAACTGAACATGGCAATTTTAGCCCTAAAGTACCAGCCTTGTGCCCAGTGTACGATTGTCCATTGTTACATTTTTCACAATGGTCAAAGGCAAATGCGTCCCTTTGTGGCCGTACACAATGGGAAAGGACTGCCAAATATCTTATGTCCCCGACTTAGTTTGACGTTGTGATATACAGCTTTTTCTTAAGCAGGTACCTGCATCCTTATTCGTTTTTGTGCTGCCTCGGCCATCGTTACCCGGAAGTGAGTGACGAGGGACTTTCAAAGCGCTAAAATGCTTCTGAAATTTCCACGACAGACTGTCCTGTTTTATTATTTTAACCTGTGAAACTTTTAGCATACCTTTAATAACAATTTCATAACAAAAACAACAAGGAACGTGTTTGAGCAATACTGATTTAATTAAAAAATGAGAATTCGTCCTCGCGCCGCACTCAACTGCCGCGGGTCAGAGGAGAGTTCCACTGCAATGCAGACCTCTAATTTGCAAATATAACACATATAAAAAAAACAATTTACCTGAATAAACTAGAGAATAAATAACAGCCAGGAGGCTCCCATCTTTTACTCCCCCAGGTCCCAAAACCATGAATCAGAAGTAGCATCTGTTTCCTAGAAAAAAGACGATGATGTTAACTGGTCTAGAAGTACGAGCTGAAGTGATATCGTGTCGCATTTAAGACGGCGGCACTCTGGCCACGCAGCTTTTTCTCACTGATCTGCTGACCCGAGATCCGACCCACCAGCACTAACAGTGAGACTGCTAATCCCCCCCCCCACCCCCACCCCATCCATCATTAAATCATCGCCAGCCCATGTCATACACCCTCCTGCATCACTAGTGAATAGGACTGATGGGGAGGTGAGTGTTCTGCCTTGTGCATGGTTGCCCATGGGATAATAAAACCTGCAGCTCTCCCCTTGTCTCCCTTCACATTTGCAGGTGACCGGTTGAGTGCTGTACTGAATTCCATTCAGTCTGGGCCTTTCCTCCTAACTCCCTCCGTATTTGAGCAAGCTGCCCAACCTCCCTGTTCCCTTGTCCACAGCCCATTTGTGTTTGGGCAGTCCCTTTCCCAGCAGCCTCAACCACAGCTTCCGAGTAAGTCTGCCTGCCTCGTGTCTGTGCGTGCCGGCTCACATGCTTTGTGTGTGCAAGGGCGTGGGTGCTGCCTCGTCTCTTAGCTTGTCTGTAACTTTTTCTTTTTGTTTGCTGTTGATGTCCTGTTGCTTCTCTGTTTTCACCCGGCTCCATTCTCTGCGTCCGACGTGCTGCTTTTTCGACATCATCATTCCATGTCATTCCCATCTGAAAGCCTCCATCTCAGCTCTACCCCTTCTTTGTTTTGCAGTTACCCCAAATCCCATTTATCTTCTAATTCTAGTTCTGTATTCATAGAGATTAAGTAAGACTCCTTGACTCTCAAAATCAATTGGAATGCATTTTTTCCCACTCGAACAAAAACCCTCTCGCCTTTTTATACATACTTTTAAACTAATCACCCTAATTGATTTTAAGCTAATTAATCGAAATAACAAATGACATGCGTAGAGAGAGAGAAGGAAACATCAAAGGACTTTCTCTGCTAATATCTGACCCATGCAATTGGTGGCCTCATGGGATGTCAGATTCCCAATAGAAAGTCAGTGATGTGAATTTGCATTGGAAATTCTGCCTATGCCTTCTGTAGACTTCATAAAGGCACAAAGGCAGAATGTCATTTCTGGAGCGGCTGACTGCCCTCTTCCCCCCCCATCCCCCCCCCCCCCGTGTCCCATTCCCTCTCTGATAGCCCCCCCTTTCAGCCTCTTTCGCTTATTTGCCACTGTCTCCCGCTTTAGATGCTCCATCACGCAGCCTTGCTTCACGTGAGCGTGTGCACGAACGCAGCGCGGGGGGGCTCGGCACCGCTCTCTCATCACTCGCTGTCAGGCACAAGGGTGGGTAAACGTGCTTCTGCGGGCGGGACGAGTTCCGGCCGGCAGCCCCTGTCTCCTGCCGCTCGGTAGAGCATCCGTGTCCCCTTACCCATCCCAGGGCGCCTTCTGGGTGCCCCTGAGACTGTCTGTCTAGCCAAATGCATGTGGGATTATTTTGTCACCGCTGTATGAAAATTAAAGCCAGTTTCCATCCCTTTTTTTGGGGATTTTTCAAATTGTTCATTTATTTTATAACCCATATAGACTTTATTATAGGGACTGAGAATTATAATATATTTTTTGATACTTTGAAATATGCTTTGTTTGCCAGTTGTGTATAACAGCGGCGTCTTTGGAGACTTCTGTCTTTGATTTGAAATGAATGAAAATAAAAGTGTTTGGTAACCCTTCACTTGACAGGGCACAAATAGTATACTATTATGCTGTTACTTATGTATTAATTACCCACAAACTAAGTCTTAGTTACATACTGATCTCATCTTAATTACTCATTAATGAATCATGATGCATGTTTTATCCCAAGCAGTTACTATATCTGTTAATTCTGTTAACTTTTGTGAACTACTGAAGGAGTAGGAGAAGCAATGAATAACTAGTGAAATACAGATCTTTGTTCATCTTTAATGAATTGAACTGCATCCTTCATCTCATGTAGCAACTGTTCATGATTTGTACTTCAGTAGTAACTGAGTCATTACTAACTGTTCGTGCCCCTTCGAGTTTTTATATAAAAAGTTTCATAAATGCTGAGGTAGAAAAGGCACCCATATGCAGTATTTACTTCCTGTGGTTATAATACTGGGTGCTTCTTCAAGATTCTTTAGGGTTTGAGGAAATATGCTTCTTTGCTTGTGATCTGGAACTGTTTTCCTTTATTATTTTGATGTTCATTTTGTTTATTTTCCTGCCGCCAGTATGAACTCTGAAGCAACATACCGGTACAGTTTCCGTATTTGCTTCTCAATGTGGCGTCAGGTTTAATGCTGGTGTGTGTTGCTTGCAGGCGAGAGGGGAACAGCTCGCTCCATGTCCCCAGCAAGCAAGCAACGGCAAGAGAACCGGCCCTCGAAGTCCGAGACCCGTGGAAGCCGAGCTTACGATCAGGGCAAGATCAAGAGCAATGAAAGCATATCTGCTAGCGAGGCCCTGATCCTGAAGTCCGAAACCGCCAAGTTGAGGTCCGACTCCCACAGCCGCTCTCATTCTCCCAACCACAACACTCTGCAAGCTCTCAAAGGTGATGGAAGGACGTCTGACCTAAGGGCGGAGTCTCCCACTCCAAGTTCTCGGTCATCGTCCCCCAAACAGAAAGGCGTCTCCGGTGGCAGGTCCAGCCCCACTGGCACCTGCTTGCCCAGTCCCGCTTCCTTTCATGAGAAGAACCTACCTCAGAAACTCAGCCCATCTTCAAAGGTCCACCTTGACCCCCCTCGCGAGAGATCCAAGTCGGACTCGTATACTCTCGATCCCGACGCGCTGCGGAAGAAGAAGGTGGCCTTGGTAGATCCCACACGAGGCCGTTCTACTTCACCCAAACCAAAAATCCCACCCAAAGACAATGTGGAGAACCGTGCACCTTCGCCCCATGTGGTGCAGGAGAATCTCCACAAAGAAGTCGTTGAAGTTTGTACCTCAAGCGCCCGGCAGTCCAACATCGATGAAGGTATCGGTGAGAACAGTGAACTACTCGGCAGCGATGAGGGCTCCTCCAAAGTGCACTTCAGCATCGGGAAAGCTCCTGTAAAGGAGGAGCTGGAGACTCGCTCATCACCCAAAGTCAGTCGCAAGTCCACTGGCCGGCATGTCAGGCTCAAGAAAGAGAAGTCGGGACCTCTCTTCAAAGGGGAGACTGTGCGAATGGCGGAGCCCACTAAGCAAGCCATGTCACCGTCCGTGGCAGAGTGCGCCCGCGCCGTCTTCGCGGCCTTCTTATGGCACGAGGGCATCGTTCACGATGCAATGGCCTGCTCCTCGTTCCTGAAGTTCAACCCTGAGCTGACCAAGGAGCACGCTCCCATCCGCAGCTCCCTCAGCTCTCAGCAGGCTACAGATGAGAAGGAGAGCAAAGTGAAGAACCGGCACTCTTTGGAGATCTCCTCTGCCCTCAACATGTTCAACATCTCTCCTCATGGGCCTGACATTTCGAAGATGGGCAGCATCAACAAGAACAAGGTGCTCTCCATGCTGAAGGAGCCCCCCCTCCCAGAGAGGTGCGAGGACGGTAAGATGGAACCGGTAGCCTACGAGGTGACCAGCAACTCCGGCATGAAGAGCAAGTCTATCCTGCCACTCACGCTCCAGCATCTGGTCGCCTTTTGGGAAGACATCTCCATGGCCACCATCAAGGCGGCAACCCAGAATATGATTTTCCCCAGCCCGGGATCCAGTGCCATTTTGAAGCGGAAAGAGAGCGAGAAGGACAACAAAAAAGCCAAAAAGGAGAAGAAGAAGAAGGAGCGAGCGGAGATGCGGCCCCGGGGAAACCTTTTCGGGGAGATGGCCCAGTTTGCCATGGGAGGTCCGGAGAAGGACACCATCTGTGAGCTGTGTGGAGAATCACATCCATACCCTGTCACCTACCACATGAGGCAGGCCCACCCAGGTAAAATACGTAGGCTCTGCTTCCGCTTCGTTGTGAAGACCCTAATGCTTCTTCATAGTGACTGCTTCATAGTGACTGCTGAATATCTGTCCCTGTGTTTCCTCCATTAGGCTGCGGTCGCTATGCCGGCGGCCAGGGCTATAACAGCATCGGGCACTTCTGCGGGGGCTGGGCAGGCAACTGTGGAGATGGAGGAATCGGAGGGAGCACATGGTACCTGGTCTGCGACAGATGCCGAGAAAAGTACCTGAGGGAGAAGCTGACAGCTGCCAGAGAAAAGGTCGGTCATCGCTGAGGACAGTCGCTGGAGTCTGTTAGGCTTCATTATGTTTGTAGTGGGAATTTGCGTGGTGGGAGATCAGCTTGAAGAAGTGGGCAAATGTAAGGAGAAACCAATAAAGGGTGTGTTTATAATTGATCTCCTCCAGTAGCACGACAAGTAGAGCCTTTGCTAACAACCCAAAGGTCAAGGGTTTGAATCCCAGGTCCCACATAATGAAACACCTCGGAATCCCAGGGAACACATAAATTGTAGCTGTTACCCATTATGTCCTTGGATAAAAGCATCTGATAAATAAACATTGATGGGAGAAAATCATACAGTGGGATAATTATGTATCTAATCCTATATTCACAAAGGAGCTTGTGTGTCTTTGGGATAATAGCTCTATGTATGAGCTCACATAAGCTGTGTGGAGTCTGTATGTAGTCCGCAGTCATTATAGCAGCATCATAATGAATATAGAATGTATGCAGCAACAGTGGGTGATTGGGGAGTGCCATGCATAGTGATAGAAATGCTTTGTGCACCAGAGCAAGGACTCTCTTGCTATGTCATTACATTGAATGGAGCCGTAATTTGGCTATCTACCTGGCAGCGTTGTGTCCAGTTCTACGCCCTGCACCCTTACCGCTCCGTAATGACTTTGACTCGTGGGCCCGTCCTCCAGGTGAAGCAGTCCAGGAAGAAGCCGCTGCAAGTGCGGATCCCCCGGGCTCTGCCCACCATGGAGGCACACCAGGTGATCCGGGCCAACGCCCTGTTCCTGCTGTCCCTGAGCAGCGCCGCCGAGCCCAGCTTACTGTGCCACCACCCAGCGAAGCCCTTCCACGCTCACCTGCCCAGCCTGAAGGAGGGCGTGTCTGACGACCTGCCGGGCAAGATGGGCTGCCTGTACTTGCAGATGCTGGCACGGTACGCAGGCGGCCGCTCGTGTGCCCTGGCTAAGCCTGGTAGCATAGTGCCTGACGTCCCGCTATCAACCATTATTACAAGAAATATGCACTGTGCAGTTATGCTTAATTTTACCAGGAAATGTTAATCTGAGTTATAAAATGAGCTGTGTTATAAATGGGTCAAAGTACTTTCTAAGTACATATTTTAGATGCTTACTTCTGCTGAGCTCTACTATGTAATTCAGTGGACATGTTTATTATTAGGTGACGTAAGTCAAATTTTGATTCCTGGCGGCCTTATAGATGACACACTTCTCCAATAGTCTGCCTGGGTCTTGCAGCCGCCCAGTGAAATATTATAATTGTGTCCATCTTGTTTCTGGTTATCCACTTTATCTGCTCTCCCAAGCTTTGTTATTCTGTAGTACAGTGCTTCATCTCATAAAATGCTCAAAATCAGATTTTGTCTAGTCATCGTGCTGCTGATGAAGGTTCAGGCTTGGAAATTGGGCAGCCTTGTTCCTTTTCAGGATTATTTGAACCATATGTGGTTCATGATCTGATCCAGGCCACGTCCCTGCTGTGTCAAGCCCTTCCAGTGATTGGCTGAGGACGCCTGTGAGATCTGCATCTCATTGGCTTATATCACTTTGTGTGCTGCCGGTCTGTGTGTTTATTCGTGAATCGATGGCTTCCTCCTTCCCAATGCCCGCTTTCAGTTTACTTGTGCCTCCCAATCAGGCATCACACGGAGACCTTCGGAGCGTTCCAGGACGACAATCTCTTCCAGGATGAGATGCGATACCTGCGTTCAACATCAGTCCCCGCACCGTACATCTCGGTCACTCCCGACGCCTGCCCTAATGTGTTTGAGGAGCCGGAGAGTAACATGAAATCCATGCCCCCCAGGTACACCGCATCCCACTCTTTATCAGATGCAGTCGGCTCATTATCCTTCTTGCTTGTCATGACCAGGTGTAGAAAACTGATCTCTACAAAATGGAATGGATTCATTGAGATTTATGCAGTCCTTATGTGTTACAGTATACAATGTGGCTGAGCTATATGTGGAACTATATGTAAGTGAGCAGTATATGTCCCTGCCTCACCC